>SNQJ01S0119930.1:54513-71482 GCA_010110895.2 Picea sitchensis
CTTACCCAAACGGGGCCCACATGACTTTTGGCGCTTCATCTCCTAGGGTTAGGTTTTTGGATGTCTAGGGTTTTTGGCATTCCGGTTTATTGTAAAAATGCCTTGAGAGCCTCATTGTAACCATCTTCTTGCGAATGCGATTAGTCGTCACATCTCTTCTCAGAGATAAGCTGCCACCATTCTAGCGAGTCTTTCACTCTGTATTTTTACATTCTCTGTACATTTCTTTCATTAATAGAAATTGTGTATTACTGTATATCTGTGTTTATGGTTGCATCTCTGATACATTTATGTTATATTATTGAATATCTGCGATATCTCTGTGCATTTTTTTATTATATCTCCGATCTCATTTCGTGCCGAAAATAATCCGGATCACCGTTCCTTCTAAAACGTTGTAGAAAAAAAGTTATAGCGAAAATTCCAAGGTGTCTCAGATGTAGCAGCGAAACCCCAAGACCTTGAGCTCTGATACCATATGTTAAGAACCAAATATCAATATAGCATAGAAAAACCTCAGAAAAAGTGCTCAACGCCCTGAAAAAGAGATAATTTCAGATAATAAGCCTCTTCGAGGGGGCAACCTCCTTTTACCCCACTTAAATGTTCAAGTACAAGATGATTCCAAATGCAAATGTATCCTTGGTATATATAGGAGACTAGGAGGTATAATTACAACTAATGGAATAAAACCAACATAAATAAAATAACATTACTAATGTAATATGCCCCAATTAAGGGGTAATGAGCCAATATTAGGGCTTAACAACATATGAATCAATGTTTAATTTCCAAATATGCTTGTGGTTTCGCCTGTAGCTTGCAAAGTGGTGAAAAAATTTAGTATTTTGATCCCCAAACTTAATCCAGATTGCTCTTCTCTTCTGATGCCAATGTTCTTCCTCAACCAACAAGAGTATGTTCCTCTCCTCCTCTAATGTCTTTAACTTGCTTTCCAGTTTGAGTGACCTAGTCCCCGCAGTATGTTCCAAGATTAGAGACTGTATACTTTCTTCCAGCTGTGAAAATCTATGAGTGTTTTTAATTTTCTGTAGTATAGCCCAACTTTTAACTTTCTTTTTCAAGTGTTTCAATTCCCATGCAAGCCATCTCTGTAATTCTAATTCTTGGTGAAAATTCTGGTCAGTCCAAACCTCAGTGACTAGCCGCAAAAATTATGGGTCCTGTAGCCACACCGGATTAAATTTAAAAGGATATGACGATTGATGAGAGGAAGAGTCGAGTTGCAGGAAGATAGGGGCATGGTCCGAGAGGAAAGGATATTCTACTCAGGATTGGTACCTTCATGAGAGTTGTAGAAGATTTTCAGAAATGAAAACACTGTCTAGTCTGTTGGAGATACTCTCCAGACCCACTCTACCATTCCTCCAGGTAGGTACTGCAGCAGCCGACAGGATATCCACGAGATTGTTGTTGAGGAAAATCTCTTTTAACTTCGTGGTCGCCTTATCTTTTAAATTTGTTTCCCCCCACACCTCTTATGTAGTTAATGTAAAGTTAAAATCACCTGCAACTATAAGATTAGGTTTAGCTAGAAGGCTAAGAGCAGAGACTTTAGTCCAAAAGGTGATCATGTCTGTACAAGGGCCATATACATTAAGGAGAGTAACCTGTCTTTTATTTGCACAACATGTACCTGTCATCAAAATACTGCCACAACATAAGAAAGGTTCTAGATCAAACTTTATGGGATCCCAAGCTACAAGTAACCCTCTCAATCTGCCCACTGAGCTTACAACAGTGATAAACCACTGTGGTCTTAAGCTACTAAGGAAAGCCCGAGCTCGCTGCTCGTCGACCAATGTTTCTTGTAAGAAAATAATGTCGAGAAGTGTTCTGTCAATAAGTCGCCTCAAGGAGGCCTTTTTGAGGGCCCCTCTCACCCCTCTGATATTAAGGGAGAGAAGTATCATGATTGAGACATGGCTAGGGATTTAATGCCTCTAAGCACCCCAAGTTCAACAGTGTCTTAAGTGAAAGAATTCGGGAGAGTAACAGATCAACAAGCTTTTCTCCGTGCACTGCGAGTTTTTATTGGTGAACTCTCCAATCCCAAACCTCGAGACCAGGAGTAGTCTTTCCCAGAATTTACACCAATGTTATCAAGGGGAGATGATGTAGAGGACTCCAAGTTCTCTCTGATGATAGGAGACCTTCCTTGAAAAGTAGGAATAGGAATGGGTAACAACGTCTCAATAGAGGTAGGAACCTGTGTAGACAGTTTGTTCCCGAGAGTAGTAAAGACAAAAGCCGATCTCCTAGAGTGTGTGGGAGCATCCCCAACAAACTCAGAGTATTCAGAAGGTAGATATGTACAAAGGGTAGCAGGACTTGTAGAGTGGAAAGGGATGGTAGGTAAGGTGACCCCACAAGGAACCAATGAGGGAGCCCTAGAGTCTCAGGAGGAAGATGACAACAACGGGGGTGGTAAAGTCTGTGAAGTCTCTCGTTCCAGTAAAGTCTGTGAAGTCTCTCGTTCCATGGAAGGTGAAAGAGAAATGGACAGAACCTGCAAAGGTTCGTTCAAGGTATCCTGCGTAGGTCCCATCCCCAAGATAAAAGAAGAATCCAAATTATCCATTTCCCAAGATGATAGGGTGGAGTATAATGAAGGACAGAGAAGCTTGAGCTTACCCGTGAGAGTGTCGAGTGGCGTAATCGGTTAGTCCCCTTCATCCACGAAGTCTCCAGTCGCCACGTCGAAAGAGTCTACACTTGGTGAGTCCTCCCAAGAGAGTTTCTATAATGTCCCCCACCTCTTGATGAAGAGGTTTGGGAAGACTTAGTGGTCTAGGCATCCCCACTAGGCCATAGTCTCACACATAGGGGAAAAGTCAACCAAAGTAATGTTATATTTTTAAGTTGACTTAGTGAAAAGGTGAAAAGAGTTAAAAATGTAACACAATGAAGAAATAGAAGCGTTGGAGGTTGAGTTAGGAGTTAACCCTCGGGGTTAACTTAACTCAAAAGGGAAACAAAAAAAACGTATAAAGAGAAGGCTAGGACACACCTCTCAAATCATCTTGGATATTTGATATTGCTTGTTGATGCTCTTGAGCATACAATTTTGAGGGTTTTGATATTACAAACCCTAGTGAACAACTCAGTGGTGAAATATTCCACTCACCTTGTTCCAAGCTTGGTCTCGGGGATGAAATACTCCACCCACACCATTCTACATCCATCATCGATTCAGGAGGATTAGTAGGGTCGTACCAGTTGGATCAATAGGGTCGTACTAGTTAGGGTTTCCAGCAGGGGCACACCATTAGATGAAGAAGAGTTCAATCCAACCTATTGAAGAAGGTTTGGAGGGTTTCAACATTAGGGTTTTGCTTGCAGGCCCTAGCTCATCAGTTTGGAGGCTTCTTTGAGGAGTTATCACGTCCCTATCATTTGTCTGCAGGTTGGGACGATTTCAGGAGGAAGAGGATGATTTGGTGATTCAGTGTTTCTAAGATCTAGAAGGCCATAGGCCAGATTTGACCTTGAAACTTCTCTCAGGGGTTTGTGGTTTCCCAATCTATCATCCTAGAGAGTTTCAGGGGATTCAGAGCACTTATTCAGCTAGGCCGAATTATTGGCCATATTCAGGGTTTCAGGAGGGTCGTACCAGTTTAGGGTTTCTGCAGTTTGAGGAGGAAGCTTCAATGTTTGATGCTCCATACTTCAGGGGGAGGCTACTATTGCCTTGATCTATCATTGGGAGGATCTTAGCAGCATTTGGGGGTCATCATCTTCAAGAGGACCGAACCCTTGATCTACATTGTCTTCAGCAGGCCGTACCAACAGCTTGAGGGTTAGGCTAAAACCTTAGTTTTGCAGTTGAGCGTTCATCTTTTGTTGCAGCCTTTGGGAGGCTTGATTTATATCTTCGGGAGCATTTTGTATGCAACTCTATTATTGTCTTGAAGCCATCTGAAGCTGTTCCAGATCTGCTTCTCTATTTGTATCAGGTGCTTGCTTTCTTATAATAAAGTTCAGATCTTGTTTGTGGTTCCTATCTTGCGTGTTGTTGATGATCTTCATATGATTGCAATGAGTCTTGTATAATCTGTGGCTGAATAAATGAATAAACCCTAAGGCCGAAATGTTCATGGCCAACCTGCATACACAACAATTAACAATCAAGTCAGTAGTTCGTTAGTGTTTCCATGCAAAAAATTGGCTTGGAAACATTACAGTTTCCGAAGATAAGAAGCTTCTGATTCTTCTTCTTGTATCTCTCCCATGCAATCACGACGTAGGTGTCCAATCCTACGACAACAAGTGCATCGAAAAGGAATGCCAAGGTAATCCAAGCATTGGGTCATAGTGCGACCTCGCAAGAATATATCCAGAGTCTCCGGTAGTCCCGCATGTATATCCATCTCCACCGGGATCCTAGCCATCCTTATGTCGGAACCCTTAAGTAGACTTTCATCCAAACTGATAAAACAACCGATCTCATTGCCTATGGCAACAAGAGCTTTCTCTGTCCAAAGTTGGAGGGGAAGACTGGGGAGCAATACCCATAGGTGGCGAAATCGAAAGTATTTCATGGAAGGATCAAAACTAACCCGCCATCTTTTGAGCATTAAGTTGCAACCACTAATAGCCCAGAGTGTATCTAAAATCCTCTGCGAATCCTCCGATGTCTTAAAAAGAAGACCAAACTAGCCATGAGAGAGGTAAATAATATCAGGGACATATCCCAATTAGGGAGACCAGGCACTTGAAATCCAGGTCGAGAGAGAGCACTTACACAGTGTGCGGTAGGAAATTCTACCCACAAGCACATAGGGTGATAAGAGCACACTCTCCTCTAGACCAACATCTGACCCCATGATTAACTGACATTTGGCCTTGTTGGGTTTCCACGCGTGCTTAGTACCACAACTTATAGGCAACCATTTCTACGAGGATGGGCGACCTGTTCGATATTCCACACATTGGTGTAAACCAATAGGTGAACGCCTGAATGAAGAGACTAGACCCGGAAGCGGGGTGGGAGGCGAAAATGGAAAGGGTGTAGAAGGAGCCAAGGTATCTATAGGTAAAGAAAGGTTACGACCTTTCGAGGTAGGGAGAGGGGGAGGTAAGACAACATTTTCATTGAGCTCATCTGTCGAGGAGAAGAGGCTAACACTCTTCCAGAGGGCCTCGTCAGCCGCACTCATTAGTGCGCTAACCTCAACCTCCATCAGGAAGTCGCTGGAAGCACTCGCTAGAGACTTCCACCTTGCTCCACAAGACCTGCGCCAAACTTCGACAAGACCTCCACTGAGTAAAAATTAATAAGTTAGCTCTGCAATAACTGCTGTCAAGCAAGGTGTCTCATCAGACAAGGAGAAGTTATGAGGGATAACGTAGGCACCTATGTTAGCGAGTAAGTCGGATCCACCAAGTCTGGTGCAAAACCATGGATCTATCCTAAGTGTAGTACAGTCCTAAACTAGTAGGTTCAGGGCACCAACCACCATTAAAGAGCTTCCACCATGTCCGATGCAAAACCAGGGATCTATCCTAAGTGTAGTATAGTCGTAAACTAGTAGGTTCAGGGCACCAACCACCATTAAAGAGGTTCCAGAGCACCGGTCTAAACCATAGCCTCTTGCCCCTCCCGTCGAAAGAGATAGGAGACCATGGAATGCATATATAGTGTTGTTTATTTGGAGGTTTTCTTTGTGAAAGGTCACCCAACCTTAGGAGGCAAGTAAACATTATTTTCCTTCTTCACATTATCATAATACAAGGGTATCTTTTATAGACTTCATCTTATTGTCTCTTGCTTCTAGTTATTTTGCAATTATATTCTCTATATACATGGTTGTGTTTCAAGTTTAAGGGTTAATGAACATTACAAGTGGTATCAGAGCTCTTTCTTAAGCCATCACGACTCTAAATTTTTAGGCTAGATAATTGTTGTAGTAAACCCTGACAGGTATAAGAGAGAGTAAACCATGAAACTTTAGAAATTATTTAAACATCTAAGGTACCAAAGAATTCACCATGAACAACACAAGAATATAGAGAGAAGAACCCTTAAGGTAGGGTAACACCATCAAATACTCCTTATGGAAGGAATCACTCCACAAACCATGTTTATTACAAGACAATATAATTCAACACACATCCAATACAATGATACTCACGTGTATTTATACTTTATCATGAATATTCCTAGGGGTCTTATGCCAACTACCCCTAATTATTATATTCTTTCCTTTTAATTACATAGTGCGCCTATTATATTATTACGACCACATTACATTCATTATCCCCTTAGGTACCTCCCTAGTTACCTCATACTACCCTCACCATGTACATTAAATTACATCCCCTTGGCATGTTTCGTCCTAGAAACATGAGAAGAAGCCATATAATATGACCTACTAAGCAACGTAGTCAACTAGTACCATGCACACACATCCATCCATCCTAGTGAAATGTGGACATGGGGTCCAACTGTGGCCTTTCTTTGATCTTGATTTGGTTTCTTCTTGGAATCCATGACTTTGTTGTGCTACTCTAATATCTCCATGCATTTCTTTAAGTTGTCCATGTGCCTCCATATTGGTTTCCTCGCTAGTTCCATGTTCCAACACAACTTTGAGCAAGTGGTTGAAGCTCAACGACTTGTGGAATAAGGATGTTCTAGTTCTTTGCTTACAAGGCTGGTTTGGTAGAGCAGACTTGAAACCTTTTAGAATTCTTCCTTTTCTTGTCGTTTGGGGAGTTTTATTGTCCCACAACAGTCAACTCTTCACAGATAAACCTTTTCCAACTTCCTAGGTATATGCTCAGGTGGTGGTTCTATACACGATTCTTAGGAAAGAAAATGCTCCAACGTTGCCACAACAAGTAGGGTAGTTGTTGATCGATAAAAACTCTAGTTGGGGTTTTTTCGATGGGTTGTGTCAAGGACCGAAACATCTTTGTGAACTAGGAGAAATATTATATATCTCGGAAAATCATCACATCTCCATGAAGGCGTGTAGTGGACCAACATCTAATAATAGGGTCGACATTAATTTTTTTATTAAGAAAATCCTTTGATTTAGGATTACAAACAATACAAGTTTATGGGGACTCATCACTAGTGGTAAACTAAATGACTGGTAAGCAAATAATTTATAATTTGGACTTAATGGATCCGACGACAAATCTAAAAGAGTTGGCTTCAATCTTTGAATCTTTTTCCATTTTCCATATCTATAGGGCGTTGAATCCACTGTCGGAGAAACTTTCTAAGGAAGGTTCAAACATGCCTATCGGTGAAGTTCAGTTGGTGGAAGTCAAAGATGACGAGACTCTTGAATCTCGCCAAAATTTGTGGACTTAAAGGACATGTTGGTTCAGTGCCAACAAAAGTGTTTTTGTCATATTAAAAGTTATAGTACTCTAAATGTAACTTTTGGATCACGTCAAACATAGACGATCAATAATTAATTTTAACAATGAGAGTCAATGATCAAGTGGATAAACAATATGAACATTTTAAAAAATAGGGAAAATATGACATGAGATAACATATGGAGATTGTATTTTTATTTTACTAATATTTTTTTTTTAATTGTTAATTTTAAAATTTTAATATTTGTATCATAAATGAAAATGGGTTACTCACTTTTAATACTAACACCCTCTCCGTAGATAATAAAAATATCTTATAGAAATGAGTCTGAGTCCTTTGATGTAATTTACACTTAAAAATGGCCCTAAAAATAGCTTTAGTTTAAGTGTGGAGCTCATCGTTGTTTTTATTATTATCCAAATGCTTTACCTCAAAGTGGTTTGGACGAACGGTAGTCGTCCCGCACCGTGAAGGCGCCAACTCAACGATATAGGGACAACTCGGCCTAAGTTCGAGTTTGTGGTTTAACTGTTCAATATATCTTGAGGAAAAATATATTAAACCAGGAGTTATAGAGACAACAACATGGATCGATCCCTGATTTAACAGATGATTGTAAACCCTCATTACTGATTCCCTTGTCCCAAAATAAAAAAAAATGGCCCAAAAAATCTTGAACATCATATGCTTAAAATAATAGACTAAAAGGAACTAATAAACCACCTTAACCTTGTTTGTTATTATGTGATCCTCCTTTCCCATTGTATGTATGAGTCACATGGCTTTGATGATTTTACACCGTAGGTCAATAAAAGCGATGCATAAGACGAGTGATATCTTAATAAACCACCTTAACCTTGTTTGTTATTATGTGATCCTAATTTCCCATTGTATGTATGAGTCACATGGTTTTGATGATTTTACACCGCAGGTCAATAAAAGTGATGCATAAGACGGGTGATATCTTAAATTGGTCCTCTTTGTTCTTTGGCATTCAACTTTCAATATAACATAGATACTATAATAACAAGGGCAACACGCTGCATGTACTGCCTCCAAAAACTTTACTTGTTAGTGTCTGCACGACTTATATAAATAATATTCAGACATTTCCTTAGTCATTCGAAAATGTACTTCCCATGATCTTTATAATAATTAAAAAAGTAAAAACATTTCAATGTTTCTTATATTTTAAACTATGACTTAAAAGTTTAAAAATTACTACATACAAATTTCTATAAAATTATACTAAAAGATTAAAAAATGTAAAATTATTGAAATTGAAAGGTTAAAAAAATATTAATAAATGTAAAATTATTGAAATTAAAAAATTAAAAAAATATTAAGAAATGTAAAATTATTGAAATTTTAATAAGTGTAAAAAAGTTGACATTTAAAATTTAAATTTTTACCTCATTTGAAAAAACAATACAATATTAGATTTTAACATATATTATAATACAATATTACATTATATTAGTTTTTTTGTGGTCTTGTCTTTTCTTATTAATTTAAGGTTTTGAAATAGTGAAGGCTGCAATAACACTATCAAGTTATTGACCAATGAAAAGTTAAAAAAATACTATTTTTGTTTTAAAAAAAAAAAATATATTTTTTAATTGTTATGTTGAACATTTAAATTGATATAAAATTTTCAAGTCAACACAAAACTAATATGAAAGTCAATGCTAACTCATTGCTATATACTACCTTCGGCAGTGCAATAATAATAATCCATTTTTAAGGTGGGCGTGTATGAGACCAAGTGTGAGACTGAGGGACATACTCATTGCTTTGCCACCTACCTTGGCAATTGCAATAATATGTAATCATTTTAGGTGGAAATTGTGAGACAGAGGGGGTTTCATGCCCTATTACTATATACTGCCGGTGATTACCGTGTGGCAAATCCATTTTTAAGGTGGGCGTGTATGAGACCGAAGGGGGTTCATTGTTCTTTGCTATTCAACTTTCAATATAACAGAGATGCTATAATAATAATAATCTACCATTTTAAGGTGTGGCGTGTATGAGACCGACGGGGGTGATATCTGAGACCGACCTATTTATGGAACAAGAAGAAGAAACACATGTTCTTAACCATTGGGCCCACTATTTTTGACATTCAAAGGCAAAATGCAAATGTTGCAGGGCCTACTATTTTTGACATTCAAGGACAAAATGCAAATGCTGCAGTGCCCACTATTTTTGGCATTCAACTGTAATGCAAACTTCCATTACATCGGAAATCAGGGCAAAACGCTGGCATAACCTGTTTATTTATTTGGGCTCACATTTTATTGGGCTTCACAAAACGAGAAACAGACAGAATGGCAGAGATAAATATGGAAGATGGAGACGTGGAAATGGTAGATGCAGCTCAAGAAGAAATTGAGCAATATTTGGTGTTAAAATGTAATGGATGTCTGGCCATGGCATCGCTCGTCACAGGCTGCGGCCATGTCTTTTGCCAGTCCTGTGTAAATAATTTGGTCCTCGGTACTCGGCAATGTCCAGTATGCCAATTTCACGTCTGTCAGACGATGATATTCCCTATTTATAGCAGCAGTGCCAAAGAAGATTCTCATCCTGAGTGCGGTATATGCTTGGAGAGAGATGCACCACAGGCACTTGTAACAAAATGTGGTCATCTATTTTGCAAGGACTGCCTTCAGCACTGGTTCCACACAAAGCATAATTGTCCGGTTTGCCGAGTACATGCAAGTCCGAACTTCTCCATTCCAATCGGATTTACCAAGTCCGAACATGCAGGGACCTATGCTCTGTACATTTCTTTTACTGATCTGATTCCTTTTTCAATGCATTGGCTAATTTATAGTTGTGGCTTTGGCTTTCGATACCGTATGCATTAGATGGCTGGGATCTTTCTCTCTCTCACAAAAAAAATCGGGAGGGCGGAGGGAGGGTGCTACACTTTGTAAGCTTCTTTGCTTGGCCTCTGCGAGCCCTAGCATTCCCTAAAGCATTAGCCTGCTCGCACACCCCAACCCGCCAATACCAAAAATAAAACAGAAATTACGTTTTTCATTTTATGTTTTGCAGGCCAGGCCAAGTGTTATCATGTGTTCTTTTCCGAATTTCCTCTGTTCAGGCAAGAGACTAAAGTACATCTTGTGATTTTAGCTCTGTACATATATTTTTGTTGTTTGTTTTCAGTACTCAACCACTTGTTATCTGTGATTTTCTGTTGTTTTACTTTTTTGAATAGTTCGTTTTCTGTTGTTTTAATCTGCCCCTTTCATAGCAATATGCGGAAACGAGAATTTAGAATTCAGATCTAGGAAACCTATTGTTTAAGAGGTGAAATTTTTGTTTGCATTAAATTTCTCCAATTTGGAAAATTTCTACACATAATGGGGCCTATGCCGGTAACAAAGCTACCTAGCTGCTGGGAATGGTATGTACCTGTTTTGTTGTATATTTTTATTGATAATCAGATACACATTAGCTTATCATTTGTTTATTATCCAGGGATAATATGAAATTCTTGCAAGGCTCAAAGGAAGAGCTTCGCCCTTGTGCAAGAAATTAGAACTCATTAGTTTTATACTCCATGTGTAAAGGCAAAGGATATCCATCATGTACCGATGTGAATATGACGAGGTTAGAGTCCCACAAGAGCTATTGGTGTAGGCTTTTTCCTACAGTTTTTAGATTATGGATGTTAGTTTTGTACTGCATGTTGCATTGGTTTTCGGGATGGGGGAGCGGTGGGGATGGAGGTAAATCCGGAGGGCGGATGAAGCACCTAGGTGAATTTTTTCGAGAGGACGATTGGGTTGAGGACATTAATATATATATATATATATATATATATATATATATATATATATATTAAAATATTAAAATTCACCATAAACATTTGTAGTTGCTTCAAGCTTGTAAGCATAACAAGCTATACTATCTGTTATTATGCAGCCTTACACTTGCCAATACTTGAAAAGCTCGAGCAATTTAAAAAAAAAGCCGAGTGACATTCCATTATTAGGCATGGGCGAGGCGAAAATCTTATTCGGAGGTTTAACTTTAAAGAAGGAAAAGCCTAATTGAGAAATATATAAGCGGTTTTCTTACTCTCTCTTAGGGAAATGTCTCCTCTCTTGTTAATGATGAGTATGTTAAAACATAAAAGGCATTCCCCTTATCAATAGGTTTTGCAGATTTTTTTATGGTTGTGTTGAAAACCATGATAAAACACCTTGGTTCTGTAAAGAGATTAGAATCATATTTCATATTAAGAAGGTAATTGAATATGAATTTATTCAAACAATTAACACCAATGTTGTATGTATGGCAGCAAATTGTTGGAAAGTGTAGGCAAGAGTCAGAATATAACTTCTTAGAGCATTGGTAGGAAAATGTCGAATATGCATGAGACCTCAAAAAATACAAAACAATCATTTTTTCAATTTTTAAACTTGTAAAGCAACATATAACTTCAATGGCGTTTTCATAAATATGAAAATACAACCAATAGTAAGATCCTGCAAGATGTCAAGTGGTCACATATAGTTATTAAACTGAAAATTCTGAAACATGTTCATGATAGGATGATAGTAGATACAAAATCTCATCAGCCGATCAAAACCGATATCTCTTAAGGATAAGATTATCATGAGGCACCTAGATACTAAATAGTACATGATAAAATTAAAATGTGATAGATCATGGGAATCCAAATCATGATTCCCTCTGTAAAATTGGTGTTGTTGTTGCTCTAGCCCCTTTACGGGTAAAGGGCACCAATATTCCTCTGGAAGAAGTAGGTGGTCATGGAGGCACTCGAGATGAGCTTGGAGTGGAATATCCAGCTGCTCCAGATGCTCCATATGAGGTGTAAGTGATGGGGACGAGGTGGAAGTAAAAGTGTATTACCTCCTCCTAGTCCCAACGGACCCAAGTCAAACTCCAGGTATGGCTCTCTGTGGAGATGGTGGTGGCATTGGATCCCTTTGGAGACCAATCCTCCCTCTGACCTGTATCATTTGGGAAGTGGAACATGATCTCTCTCTCTCCTCCTCCTCTGGCCTCCCCATCAGTGCTCACGCATGCTCCTTCTCCAAGCCACTCGGGGGCCTCACTTAGATGCAGATCTCACCCTTGTTGGTGGTGTCATTATCCAATAAAATGAGCTTCTATGTGGGTTCTTTGTCAAGTTGCTTCACCTAGCCTTATGGGTGTAGTAGACCTTATACAGTCATTGTTAAAATTACTTAACTTTTATGAACATTGAGAATACATATAGTTAGTGATGGTAAAAATAAATAAATACTAAATTGTAAAAATTAAAATAAAAATATAAAGTTTAAACAATTTAAATTGTTTATTTTTAACATTTCTAATCTATTTAAACTTCTTGGGTGTATCTTTCAAAGACTTTTCCAATTGCACTCTAACTGAAGAATTGCCAAGTTTAGTAAGCAACAGAACAACAAGTTTTTTGTAGCTATATAGGGCTTTCCACCATAGTGTTTCCACCGAACATCTACAATGAATAAAATGAGAGACATGAATTATATTTGATTTCATCAAGCAATAAATATGTATATAATATAGAAAGGAATGGACTTTAGTGAAACTAACGGCATCCTTGTGGTCTTATCTTGGACAGCCATATCATATCCCAACATTCTGGATGCCATCCTATATATCTCATTCAATTTATAAATCTCTGAGCATTTAGCTGGAGTCAACACCATCCTCCGAACACACTGTAGGAAACCATCAATGACCTCACCACCAAAATTAAATCCACAAGCATAGCGAATGCAGGGGGTTAGGAGTAGAGCCTGCATGAATGGGGTGATGGAGAGTGTTATTCCATTGCTCACCAATCACAACCCAAATATGATCTCTCTTGGTGAGTCTGTTCTCATAGTCTGGGTTCGTGGCCTATCATGGCTCAACACAAGTAGCATTCTTGAGGCTGCTACCCATCAACCAATCAGAAGAGCCTTTACAAAGGTTCACCTAATGTTTATACCTCCCTACTCCACTCAGAATGCTCGAGGTCAGCCTTACAGAGTTGGGCTATGAAACGCCCATCTTGTTGTTTGGTGCTATAGACACAAACAACCCACTCATTAGAAAGAAATTGTTCTTTGTAAGTCCAACATAATTTTGACGAACGACTGAAGAGAAATGAAGGTGGTGGAAAAAAACGTGTGATTGCGGGACACACCAAATCTTTGTTCCCTGTGAATTGTCATGAGTGAAAGAACATATGTGTGATTATATATATATATATATTGTCACGCCGAGGCTGAATCAATGATTTTACTTGTTGATCAGGAAGTTCCATCATCCTCTAACTTCAAAATCAATGCCTGGTAGAGTGCCTGGGACTCAGTACAAGGATGGATACCTCTGCATAAGCATCTTATAAAAGCTCAAACATAATTAACATCATTGTCAAAGTGATGACTGGACAACAGCTTATCTTGTGAACTATCTCGGATAAAGCCATCAATAACTCACACAATAATTGTTTCTTTTTTGTATATGCGCTTGCATCAACACTTTTGATAAAAATTGTCACCTTGGGAAAATTAACCAAGAAATTAAGAATAGTTATGCCCTTCCCATCAGTGCAACCGTCTGACATCACGATGCATCAAGTGACTTCCCATGATTCCACGAATGATCTAATCTTTCCCTGTGCAGTACGACCTTTTCCCTTGAAGGAGACGCCCTCTCGAATCTTGATAGGAAGGGCCCCTTTACCCCGGGCCAACAATTGCAGCTTCAAACATGGGATGGTTGTTGGTAATGTTAAAAGGTATATCACTCAAAAGAAAACAGTTGGCCACAAGCTTGTCGGCCTCCTTAGTCCCTTTTGTTTTAATCAATGGTGAATAGAAGGTTGCCCCCCGGTGTTGACCTCATCACAAAGTAAGATGAGGGTGATGAAATTTCTGAGAAACTGACACAAAGTAAGATGAGGTTGATGAGGGGGCTGCAGAAACTGAGGGCCCTGTGGCTGAGGAGTGGGATTGTGGTACTGCTAGTCCCCCCTCAAAGGCACTTGTTCCACTATATCTATTTGCAGTGGAACATGCAAGTTCTTTTTTGCGAGCCTCGGTCACATCCCTCTTATTAGCCATATCAATGAGTGATTGGTTTGCAATATGCACAATTTTCGGGGTATTGTTTGGACAAGGATCCACATCAAACCCAGGGATTTTGGCAAGGTGGTATTTCAAGCAGCTAATTCCTGCAAAAATCTTTTTGCCGCAAAGATTGCATGTCAATACTTTTCTATTGGGAAGTTGCACTGGTTCACCATACACCCACATTGGATCCAATGCCTTCGACATTTTCTTTAGATGAAAATATTAAACCTATGACACAAAAAAAAACCAAAATAAACACATGATAATGCAAAGGTTAAATAATAAGAGATAGATGAATTAGAATGATTGAATCTTCCATTCAAAAACAACAAGAAGAGACACATTGCAAACCCTAGCCTAACTCTAAAAATTAAAAAAAGAAAGTTCAAATCTTCAAGTTCAAACTTCAAACAAATGAAAGAAAAACGTTTTTGATCATACCTGAAAATCTTGATCTCTTCGCTGGCACTAATGGAAGCAAGATCCTTGGCTTTCTCCTCCTTGGATAGATGCACAATGGTTTTCCTCACACCTCTCTAGCTCTCTCACACTTCACAAGTGAAATAATGAACAAAAAAAGGCACCCGCAGCCTCTAAAACCCCTCATGCAAATTTAATTTGCTAAAAAATTTAAGCAGGTCGACATATTCCATCGACTCAATTACAAACTATTGATACAATTTATAAAATATATTAGTTATAAAAAAAATCAATTACAATTACAAACTTATTGATACAATTTACAATATATAGTAATTATTTTAAATAGAAAGAATCACATGATTAGTTTTTTTTTTTTTTTTTTTTACATAAAAAAAAGTTACAAGGCAAAAAAATAAGTACATGTTTATTTTTTAATGAAATGCACACATAGCAAGCTAAACCTAACCTTTTTACAAAACAAAATTGGATAATGGCCCATAGACTATCCCAACTAATGCAAATAGACGTTGAACCACATTCAACAACAAAGGTTGAAAGCTAGTGCACAATGCCATGACCAATAGTCATTCATTATTTCATTCATAGAATGCCCGTATTTCTCCCATCGAAATAAGAAAAATGAGATTTTCCCATGTAAAATTTTTTTAGGTCATCTACCCTATTAGGACCAATATTATTTGGTTGTCTCAATGTGCTTCATCAATGGGAAGGAATACAGAAAAATGAAACAAATAACATGATTTGAAATTTATTCTAGTTTTGCAAAAAAATTGTTTCACATACCAATTACCAATATACACCTAGAGAGGTGATGGAACACATTCATAGTAGGGAAGGAATACAGACAAATGAAACGAATAACATGAATTGAAATTTATTCTAGTTTTGCAAAAAAATTGTTTCACATACCAATTACCAATATACACCTAGAGAGGTGATGGAACAAATTCATAGTAGGGAAGGAATACAGACAAATGAAACGAATAGCATGATTTGAAATTTATTCTAGTTTTGCAAAAAATTTGTTTCACATACCAATTACCAATATACACCTAGAGAGGTGATGGAACAAATTCATAGTAGGCTCAAGGGTTTCAAGGTCCAATGCATGTACATGCAACCAACAATTGCTTACTTTTGCATAGGTATACTATATCATACATTATCCGAAGCATATTATTTTACTATATGCAAGACAATAAGGTCAAGCAACTTCGGTGGTGTTAGTAAATGATGAAATTCACATGGTTGAGAATGACTTTGCAAGTAATGGTGTTTACATTTCTACGCCATATCAATGTTCTAAGAGTGTTTTATGTGTTACTTCATCTACAACACTTGTAAATACATGAAAGTATAGCTCAGACAATGTTAGCATCTCCTTTTCTCCTGACCTCGAGCTTTGAAAAAAAAATTAAGAAACTTCAAATTGTAGGTTAAATAGCTACACAAAACTCTTGTTTTCGTTCATCAATGTAGTGACAAATCACATTTATATTCCATTCTCAAGATTTTCTAGTACTGGTTGCACCCCTACTAGAAGGTTAATGAAGCTTTGTTATCAACAACTCAAATACAAAAATTCACATGTCCTACAATATCTGAGCAAGTTCATAGAAATAAAGTGTGAGAGTATGAACTTGTTAGGGACGTAACCTCCCTAACCCCTCACATAGATAGAATAATATATTTTCCATGTAATAAAGGTCGACATTAGTTAATAAGGCCTATTTAATAATTTGAACAAGTCTAATGTAATAAGACTTAATAGAAGCTTCCACTTCTAGAAGGATCTTCCTCTAGAATGTTCTTTAGAAGATAGAATTGATATAAATAGGAGTAGAAGGCATGAGAAAGTCTTGTCTTGAGAATTATTGTAATAGAGCTCTACTCTATTGGAGGTTTCCCCCTCGAAGGGGCAAGTGAACTTGGATTTCTATCAATAAAGGTATCATTGTTAGTGTTGTTATTCTCTATATTTTGTTGTTCTGCTACTATTTGCTACAATATTTTTGTTTCTTCTTATAATAATACA
>SNQJ01S0119931.1:0-16577 GCA_010110895.2 Picea sitchensis
TAATTAAATCACTTTAATTAATTAATTAACCTTTTTACCTTTGAAAAGCTCCTTATCTCTCCTTGCGGCTTCCTTGGCCACTGAAAGTCACTTCTAGCCATCCCATCCTGTAGTTTTTCTCCTCCCGATTCCAATGAGCTATTACACTGAGAGGTTCCTCCAAGTAATGTGCCCAAAATGACCTCTTCAGTGAATTTCATTGACTTATGGCTCAAAATAGTCAAAATCATGGAAATCATCGGAATGCAACGAAACCAAAGCCAACCTGTGTGAAATGGCTCATGATGATGGAATATGATGATAAATGCCAACTAGACCCCACAATGCCTCTCAAATACCCATGTATTCACTATAACATCCATCTGGCTACTTTGGTCATCATAAGTCTCTACCCTGTGATGATGTCCCAAAGTGAGGACATTACAAAAAGGAACTGAGAGATTTCTCTTTAAGTGTTTTTCAGACTCTTTAAACATGAAAAACCCCTGAGTTTTCATTCTTTGAACTCATTAAACAAACATTGAAAGGCCCATATGGGACCGAACCACTCCTTCCTAGGGTTTGTTAAAAATACTCTGAAGGACTCATCCGAAGGATGAGCTTACATTTCAAGCATATGTTATCCTCCTCAAGATTGTGTAAAAATAAAGAGGTACTCACCAGAAATGGTGGGGGGGAAATTTGGGAAACAAATATGTCTAAACCTGTATTCTATGGAAGAGTCACCTTTGAACATGACACCCTTTCACTTGCTTTGTGTCTAGGTTGGGAAAATCCACTTGTCTCTTGATCATACTCCTTTATAAGAATACAAATTGTTTTGTGATCCCTGTTGTTGAGTCAGTGTTTCCAAGACAGTTGTCATGTCATCAATATGTTCAAATAGAAGGTCAACCCAGAAATCATTTTATTGCGTCGGGCATTTCTGCAGTCCTTGATCCTTCTATTGCATCGTCCATCCCTGAGTCAGTCCTGAATCATTTGTTACTTCGATATACTTCAAATCCTGTTATCCATTTCATGTCATTGATGGGGGATACATTAAGGCCCTCCTGTGATGAGTCTTTTCCTCTCGACTTCAACTCATTATCCAGGAATTAGACTTAGAAACTAATTGGTACCTTGGAACTTGCATGCCTCAATGGCAGGTTTCCTCAATTTCAATAGTGGGTTTTCATTATTGACCTATGATCGGAAGATTCCATCAAGTGTTCGACCTCAGCTCATTGATTCACATTCGTTGGATTGTACTAGCATACCTTGGGAGTCATTGAAATTAAATGTGATTTCCCTCGCACTTGTTAACGATATTCATTAATGACCGCTAATCAAGTGGTTTCTACCATGTTCGACTTCAACACATGTATTCGCATGTATAGATTCATACTATAGAGTGGTGGAGATGAAGACCCTGAATCTTTTCTCATAGATTCAGGTTGTGTTGGAGTATATTCAGTTTGTACTGTTACATAGATCCACATTATATGTCTTCTGGCTATGTTCAAATTTGAGTCTTTAACACATAGATCCACAGTGTATTTGTGGTCGCTATGTTCATATTTGATTCATATTGGCATGAATCCACAGTGTATGTTTGGTGGCCATGACCTGTATTACTTGACATGGATTTTCGCATGTCGACATTTATGATTTGAGTCATTTGTACTCTAAGTATGGGAATGCCTACCTCAGTGATGATATATTATTGTACTTTATTTCCTTGTTTGTTGGAAGGTTTCTGCCCGACGTGTTCCTTGTTCCCTACACACACTCGACAAAGTATTTCAACTATCACTCTGTTCTAACATCATACTTTGGGGGGCTCTCTATTACACATTATTTTCGTCATCCTTATGACCGTTAATGATGTAAACCTATATCTTTCCTTCATAGGGGTCAGTGGCCTGAATTCTTGAAGAAAGAAGGGAGAAGGAATTTTCCTGAGAGAAGAAGTTGTTTTTTCCTCTATAAAAACCCTATTAAAGAGGATTTTTGCAGGCTTCTCTATACACAGGGTGCGGAAATGCCTGGTTTCTGCAGGCTACACTATAGCTAGGGTGAGGAAATGTCTGGTTTCTGCAGGATTCACTATAGCTAGCGTGAGTAAATTCCCTATTTCCACAGGTTGCACTATAGCTAGGCTGCGGAGTTTCCGCAGGTTTCTCTATAGCCAGGGTGTGGCGGCCTTTGTACGTGGGAAAAATGAGTGTCTTATCAATGCTTCTAGAAGGAGAAGATTTTATGGTGAGGTGGCCTCCGAATGGTTTGGATCTTACTCTCTTTCATGATTTAGTGGGATCATCCTAACCTCCTCACCTTATCCTCTTCAACTTATAAAAGGAGAGGAGCTCTCATGGAGAAAGTTAGCTTGAGCTTGATTGGGTTGGAAAGTTCTTGAGTCTTTATGATTACAAATTTGGCCTGAGATTGTTAGCTTAGTTAGATTGGCTTTGATCTTTTCTTTGTCAAGATAGATTGTGAGTAGCTGTCAGATCCATGGTCTCAGAATCCTTGGAGCAAGAAGTGTGTGGGAAGCAAGGAACTGTTGGATGGAACCTTACAACATCAAGCCATCCGTTGTAATCTCTCTTCCTATTATTTAATATAATACAATGACATGCTTCTTTCCCATAGAATTATCTTTATTTTATTGCATAATTCCTTGATCATATGAATAGGTTGTCATTGAATATAATTTTACTACTTTCACTTTGGTTAGTTTGTGTCTCACTGCAGGATCAGTATCAAAAAAGCACCGGAGCGAAACAAGAACAAAAAAGACATAAGGAAGCGACACTTAAAGGTATGTCTCTCGTATTTTTTTCGGTAGTAAATTCGATGATTACAGCCTAGGGAAAGTGCCATGTCCTGTCTCGTTTTGTTCTAGATCTAGGTGTATCTAGGGGATCGATTTGTGTCTGCACTTAACGATTATCCCGATAACAAAATTGGTGACCCCAGACTCTTTAAACATGAAAAACCCCTGATTTTTCTTTCTTTGAACTCATTAAACAAACATCGAAAGACCCATATGGGACCGAACCACTCCTTCCTAGGGTTTGTTAAAAATAATATGAAGGACTCATCTGAAGGATAAGCTTACATTTCAAGCATATGTTATCCTCCTCAAGCTTGTGTAAAAATAAAGAGGTACTCGCCAGAAATGGTGGGGGAGGAATTGGGAAAGAAATATGTCTAAACATGTATTCTATGGAAGAGTCACCTTTGAACATGACACCCTTTCACTTTCTTTGTATCTAGGTTGGGAAAATCCACTTGTCTCTTGATCATACTCCTTTATAATATTACAAATTGGTCTGTGATCCCTGTTGTTGAGTCAGTGTTTCCAAGACAGATGTCATGTCGTCAATATGTTCAAAGAGAAGTTCAACCCAGAAATCCTTCTATTGCATCGGCCATTTCTACAGTCCTTAAGACTTCTATTGCATTGGCCATCCCTGAGTCAATCCTGAATCATTTGTTACTATGATCTACTTCAAATATTGTTACCTGTTTCGTGTCATTGATGGGGGATACATTAAGGCCCTCCTGTGATGATTCTTTTGTTATCGGGCTAATCGTTAAGTGTGGACACGAATCGATCCCCCTAGATCCACCTAGATCTAGAACAAAATGAGACAGGACATGGCACTTTCCCTAGGCTCTAATCATCGAATTTACTACCAAACAAAAGATGAGAGACATACCTTTAAGTGTCGCTTCCTTATGTCTTTGTTGTTCCTATTTCGCTCCGGTGCTCTTTTGATACTGATCCTGCAGTGAGACACAAACCAACCAAAGTGAAAGCAATAAAAGTATATTCAATGACAACCTATGCATACGATCAAGGAATTATGAAATAAAATAAATATAATTCTATGGGAAAGAAGCATGCCACTGTATTATATTAAATAATAGGAAGAGAGATTACAATCGGATGCCTTGATGTCGTAAGGTTCCTTCCAACAGTTCCTTGCTTCCTACACACTTCTTGCTCCAAGGATTCTGAAACCATGGATCTGATAGCTACTCACAATCTATCTTGACAAAGCAAATCTCGAAGCCAATCTAACCAAGCTAACAATCTCAAGCCAAAGACTCAAGAACTTTCCAACCCAATCAAGCTCAAGCTAACTTTCTCCATGAGAGCTCCTCTCCTTTTAAAAGTTGAAGAGGATAAGGTGAGGAGGTTAGGATGATCCCACTAAATCATGAAAGCGAGTAAGATCCAAACCATTTGGAGGCCACCTCACCATAAACTCTTCTCCTTCTAGAAGCATCGAGAAGATGCTTGTTTTTCCCACGTACAAAGGTCGTTGCACCCTGACTATAGAGAAATCTACGAAAACTTCGCAGTCTAGCTATAGTACAACCTGCAGAAATCAGGAATTTCCTCACCCTAGCTATAGTGCAGCCTACGAAAACTAGGCATTTCCTCACCCTAGCTATAGTGCAGTCTGCGGAAACTAGGCATTTCCGCACCATGTGTATAGAGCAGCCTGCGGAAATCCTCTTTAATAGGGTTTTTATAGAGGAAAACACAACTTCTTCTCTCAGGAAAAGTCCTTTTCCCTTATTTCTTCAGGAATTTAGGACACTGACCCCTCTGAAGGAAACATATAGGTTTACATCATTAACATTCATAAGGATGACAAAAATAATGTGTAACAGGTACTCTAAACGACCGTCGTTCCTTTCAATACTTAGCCAAATTTTTCCACGTGTTCCCTGATATACATCTTTCACCCAAAAATTTTGTGATCTAAAATTCCACCCTAGGCTCCTCCAACTCACAAGCTTCGCTTTACCTAGGTTCACAAAAGTTTTCAAAGAATTTATGGCTTGCTTCCATCCCCGCCACATTCACGCCCTTCCCAATGCACATTAATTATTTCGTCCTCTAGATTGCACTTCCATTGTTTCATGACCTACAAACAACACCCAAACCTCCACGATATACAAATTGACTATTGGACTACCACATAATCCCCTCTTCCATGTTACACATTATGCATTCAAAATTTCTGAGAGATACAATTTGATCGTCGGGGCCTCACGTCTTCTGGGGAAACCTTGTCACCCTATTTTGGATCCTCGGGTTAGCGGGTTCACGAAATATCCAATTCCTAATCATTGTTTCTTGTGTCAGCCACCTTCGTACTTCTTTCCAAATATGCAACAACAAAGGTTTAATTCTAAGATTTCATCATGCAACAACCGTAAAGATCGTCATTAATAAAAATAAATCCCGGAGGAGACAGTCACACTGACTATCCCTACACAACTTGTTTAGAAACATGCATAAAAGATCTTGCCAGGTAATGGGATATCTATTACAAATTTCAATATATTAGCGAAAACAAGTCTGGGCTATTGTTTCCCTCTTCCATACTTAGACACTTTTTTTATTGTGGATTCTCAGAATGATGGGCTCAAAATTGTGTTTCGAATCTTCCACGACTTGCAAATAGTACTTGGAGTTCCGTGATATACAATTTGTCTATTGGAATGACCCATCATGAGCCCGATCGTCCGTCGTTCCTTTCAATAGTTAGTCGCAATTTGGTTGTATGTTCATGACATGGTACATTTCCATGCTTTCACATGCTGAAACCAATGTGTATCGAGTCTGGCCTATCGTTTCCATGTTCCATACTTAGATACTTTTTCGATTGCGGGTTCCCAGACTGGCGGGCTCAATATTGTGTTGCCAATGTTTTGCGACTAGAAAACAGTACCCGAAGTTCCGCGATATAGAATTTGTCCATAGGAATGCACCATCATGCCCTCTTCTGTGTTACACGTTATGCGGTCACACTTCTGAGACATACAATTTGACTCTCAGACCCTCACCTCTGTTGGTTGTATCTTGCAACCCTATTTTGAAGCTCGACTGACCGCTTTTGATAATTATCCATTCCTTAATTTTTGTTCCATGTCCCCGCCACCTTCATAATTATTTTTGGATATGCAATTAGTAATCCTTAATGCTAACACTTCATCATGCAGTAACCTTAAACATTGCCATTAATGACCGAAAGGCTTGAGGAGATCTCCCACACTTCTGCGATATACAAATTGACCATTGGACTCCCTCATCATCCCCTCTTCCGTGTTACACATTTTTCACTCAAAACTTCTGAGACATACAATTTGACCCTCGGGAAGTCACGTCTCCTGGGGAACCATTATCACCCTAGTTTGAATCCCATCCAATCGCTTTCCATACTTTCCCATTTCATGGAATCTCTTTTGCGGATCCTCGGGTTGGCGGGTTCACGAAATATCCAATTCTTAGTCATTGTTTACTGTGCCCGCCAACTTCGCACTTCTTTCAAAGTATGAAACGATCAAGTTTTAATGTTAATAGTTCATCATGCAAAAACCGTACAGACCGTCATTAAAAATCAAAAGGCTCGATGAGACAGTTACATTGACTATCGCTACACAACTTGCGCAGAAACATGCAAAAAAGATCTTTCCAGGTAATGGGATATCTATTATAAATTTCAATATATTAGCTAAAATGAGCCCGGCCTACCATTTCCCTATTCCATAATTAAGCCACTTTTTCGATTCTGGGTTCCTAGACAGGTAGGCTCATGATTATGCTTCCATTGTTCTGTGACCTGCAAACAGTACCCGGAGATTCGTGATATACAAATTGACCTATGGACTGTCCCATCATGCCCTCTTCCATGTTATGTGTTTTTCACTCAAAAATTTTTGAGACATACAATTTGACCCTCAAGCGCTGACCTCTAATGGTTATACCTTGTAACCCTATTTTGAATCCCGACCGACCGCTTTCGATAATTAGCCACTCCTTAATTTCTCTTTCTCGTCTCCGCAACCTTCGTACTTCTCTCTAAATATGAAATTAGTAACCTTTGATGCTAACAAATCATCATGCAAGAATTGTCAACAATGTCATTAATGAGAAAAACGCTCGAGGAGATCTCCCATTAATACGCATTAAACCAAGATCTGTGGAGAGTTATATTATCCCATCTCAAACAGCATGGAATGTCTTTTGTGGGTCGTCTCATTTGCGCATTCACGAAATCTCCAATCCTTAATTTCTCTTCGGCGTACCTGCCATCTTGGCACTTCTAGGTATGCAATTACTAGTCTTTAATGCTAACAACGCATCATGCAACAACCGTCGAGATTGTCATTAATGAGCGAAAGGATTGAGGAGATCTCCCATTCACACGCATTAGACCAAGATTTGTGGAGGATTATATTATCCCTTCCAACTCTTCTTTTCAAACATCATCTGGAGAAAACGAACATTATCGTAAACTTATGGCAGCAACTCGACAACAGTTCTATGGAGATACAGTGAATATATTTGGACGTGAGGACCAGAACTTTCAGTGGTCCAGAGCATACTCTTACTATTCATCCTATTCCACCCATAATGAAGTGATTTGGACCTCTGGAATCACTTGTGTAGGTTGTGTCCCTGAGGTTTTTTACTGTAACGAGGTGGTCTCTTGGTGCGCCAAATAATTATTCCACAACGCGACCATTCTCCTATTTCTTTTTCACCTCAGGTATTCCACAAGATGTTAATATTTTCAGTGCCAACATTGACCTTCAGAGGACAAGACTGCAAGCAGTTCCTAGAAAAAATTGATAATGGGTTGGACCTCTTACCTGAGTTCCTCGAAGACTCAACAACAGTTCCTGAATATATCACAAAATTGCAGGCCAGTTCCTTTAGAAATCCATTCCGGGAAATTGCCTGGTTGTTTACAAGAATAACGGGACATTAATCCACGACAAGAATTTCCCACATAGTTCTTTATATTTTGTATTTCACAGTCAAGGAATAATCCATTTTTTATTGGGGGAAGCTAATTTACATTGAAATATGTTCCCAATTGTCATGATTCAAAGAAGAAAATAAATTTGACATGTCATCCTACTTGATTTTCGCAATAGCACATTGTTGTTTGTTTCCAAAACGGTCTCTGTCTAAGAAGATAAACTATGAATTCGACCCAGTAACGTTCTAGTACTAGGCCTTGTGGAGACACAAGGCCTCCCATTGTTTTTATGAGGTTTTTAATGACTTTGTCTCAGTTTTCAAATATTTATTGTTAGGAAAGGATGCTCCCCGGATGTCTGGCCAGGAAACCAAGTTTTTGGACAGGAAGGGGACACTTGAAAAAAAGGAAAACTACAGTGTAATAATGATTTTTGGCTCCAAGAAAAATTATGCTTTCCTTCCATGTCACATCATTGAAAAGATGTTTGTTACAAAAATATCAAGTCAATACAACTACTTGTTGCATTTTTTCCATGGAAAGAGAAAAAAACAGTTAATTCCTCTGCCCTAGAAAGTCGGGGACTTCATGTTCAGAAACGTCAACAAGATAGATGAATTCACAGGTCATTTCAAGAATTTGAACCTAAAATATGTTGAAAGGCTAAGAGGGTTTGACCCTAATGGGATTTTTCGAGAACATTTACTAGCAGTTGGCTTTAGCAGTTCTTTTATCCATACATGCTTGATCGAAGACAGAGACATTAATGACAACACTCCTGTTCCTAACGATGGAGACATAGAGACATTGTAAAGCACAACTGAATTATATAGACAACAAGGAAAAGGCTCTGGTGAGAAGAGTGTCCAATCCCCGACCAACACTCCCAAGAGCACGACATCATGGAGCATCGCTTCAACAACCCACCCCAGTAAGAAAGCAACCCAGAAATATTCAAACAGAGGAGGAGATAAGAACCCTCCTCGCGGAAAAATTAATAGTTATCACAAGCTTCCCATGATGAAGAAGAGAAAAAACATTGTAGGGCAGGCAGAAGAGCCCAAAACTGAAAGTGAGAACATGCAACTTGAAATTGATGTGGATGACGTGTTCTGCAAAGTTGATCATCCCACAGACACAATGCACCATAGTTCCACAATGGAAATAGTTGAGACCGACATTTCTGACGAAGATGAATCCTTCATATTCTAGAGCATTGTTTTTGACAGCCAATCTAAAAATTTAATTATTGAAAAGAGAGATGTAACAAATAAGAAAGGGAAATCTCATTCAGAGATTAACCTTAGGAAAATGCAGTCGTCCCAAATCTCTCGATTTCTCCAAGCAATTGTAGATGCTCTTGATGATTCCATTGGAGGAATTAAAGCGGAGAATGCCAGACTGAACGGCTGAATCAAGGAATTGTAGGAGGCTTTGATTCCTACCCCATTGTTTTCCAGTCCTTTAGAAAAAATCGTGCCTACCACCCTTGCAACCAAGTTAAAAGGATCCTCCAGCCTCCTCACACCCTATAGAGGCTATGTAGAGAAGAATATCAAGAAAATAATGGAACTAATTACTGAAGCCTGGGAAACATCACAAAATATATCTTCCTTTCGAATGAGGGAAAATGATTTGCACGAACATTTGCAGGCGGATTTAAAAAATGAAGAATGTTTCTATCTACATACGGTGATCCCTTTTGGAAACCATTTCATCAACATCTCAGATCTGAAAAGAAGACAAGAAGATCTCCCCTCCCCAAATCGGATCAAACAATTAAAAGCATGCTGGAAAGAGAAAGTTAAGAACCTACACCTCATTGTCGAATCATGTGAACTAGCCATATCAGAGAAAGAAGAATTATTTAGAAACCTAACCGAAATAGACTTAGCCGGAAGTACCAACGAGGTTCAAGACCCAAACTTAATCCTCAACTCCTTGTCCTTATCCAAGCAAGCCTTCGATGAACAAGTTGATATTTTAAAGGGGTTGTCTTTAGAAAAGTTTTACAACATCCTTGAATATGGTCAAGATGACGTCGAAAACTGGTCAGTGGACTATTCGGCACACAATGAAGAAATTGAACATGCTCTACATAGTATGTCTATCGATCTAAGGAAATTAGAAAATGATCTTTTCAACATAAAAATCTGAGATGAAATCAATGTGGCCCCCATGAGAAGCTACATTGAAGAATGGCTCCAAAGGAGATTCGACAAGCTCACCGACGAAGGGCAACAACCGGTTGGCATGATTCCAGTGGTCATCGACAAGAGCAACAAAAAGGCGTCAGCTTCATAGTAAGTCTATACTGATCACATCTTTATTTCTTTATCAATCTAGTTACTCTACCTCTTTAAATAGAAATCTCTAACCAAAGACTAATAACTTCCAATTTCTTCTTTTTAGGTCTTCCTCTCTACCGTTGCGCACTTCTTCTTTCTAAAGTCCTATTTCTTGTACTTATTTCTTTTATTGTCCGCGGGAGCCCCAATCCCAGTCTATATGACAAACACATTTAAATTTCTAGAAATATGTAACAGACATTAGTAATTTTTGATAAATTTCAAAGAAAACTAATTTGGGAACAATTTCTACGGTGCCTTGTCGGCTCCTTTCGGAATGCTAAATTAGTTCTCTTTATGCATATTGATCATCTTCTTTTATTTTTATGTGCTCATAATTGTTTTTCTTCAACTATGTTGGATGTCAGGAAATTGTGTTTATTATATTTGAATGTTTAATGTGTGTGATTCCTGGTCCTTTTTTCTAGAAACCTTTATTTCCAAAAAAAAAAAAAACTACTACTATCTTTTTTTGTTGCTTCAAGTCATTACAACGAAAATTTTCTAAGTCCCATATTTGAACTATACACGCCCCAGGAAAAAACTTAAACATGAGTATCACATCTATAAAAAATGCAATAGGATTGACATCCTCGTTCGCATATTAACCCCATATTAATATAATATTATGATTAACTAATTCAGGAGGTTCTTCGGGGCTCCGGCCTTACTGTCGCAGTAACATTTTCCCTGGGTCATCTACCGGCCCGATGTCTTATGGATGGCGTGTCACACACTAGCACGAGTCATTTTTTGCATGGATACCACCTGTACTTCAAGCTGCTTCCCACATGTCTCTGCTGCTTCGGGATTCTATTTCTCCCCTGGTCCCTCCATAGAAGTACATTAATTCCCATTCCAACCTAGTAGGGACTACGCTTCCATGCATCACTTGTTTCTCTAGTTGCAAGTCATAATAACATTAAAAAAATACAATATTAAAAACAATAACTACCAATACCAAAATAAACAATAAAGCACCAACAAGTACAACATTGGAAAAACAATAAACACCAACTACTAAAACATGGCATGGACTAAGACTTTAAGCGACATCTTGATTTTAATCCTTGTTTTCTTAGTGAATAAGAAAGACTTCAAAATGGTGATACTGAGTGGAAATTTATGTGAAAATTTTAATAGGGTTATACTTGTCGGGATATTAGTAATAGTAAATTAATAAGTGAATAAGTTTAATTTTTTTAAATTAAAAATAAAAATAATGATGAAATTATAAATTATTTATTAAACATTTTAATTTATTTTAAAACCATATAAATAAACCAAATTTTAAAAGATATATATTAAATAAAACATTGCTTTGTTTTAAAGAATAAATTTAAAATAAATTCAGTTTTTTTACTTATTAATTTTTTTTTTCTTTTTTATATTTAGGTACAATATTATTATTTATTTTTATTTTTTTATATTTAGTTATTTATATATTATGAATTGATATAAAGTTTTGAGAGTTGGTTTAAGTGGTTATGAATCAAATATCAAATCTCTTATCTCTTCCCTAAAGTTTAGAGTGGTCATGAATTTAACTCTCTTGATCTAGAGAAGATAATAAAAATTAGTTTACTTTTTTTTTTCATATTTTCTTTTCATCATGGTAAAGTTTCCGAGCTTTTCTTCTCTTATTTATATTTCTGCATTTCCTCATTCTTAGATAATCTTGTTGCTCTTTCTTTCCATGGTTGAATCTTGCATCACTTGCATCTAGTTCAAAGTGTGGAGTCAAGTTTTTGAGTTGTTCTTCTCTTTATGCATTTCTACATTCTGCATATGGAATAGGAAATGTAGAGAGTTTTATTACTCTTTCTTTCCATGGCCAATTCCCCACATTCCTTCATCATTACATCGTATGTAGAGTGCATAGCCGATCTTTCTTTTCATGGCCAAGTTCCCACATTTCTCCATCACCGCATCCTATGTAGAATACAGAACCAAGTTTTTCAAGTTATTCTTCCCTTATATATATTTATGCATTTCCACATTCCACATGTAGAATGTGGAATGTAGAGAGTTTTGTATCTCTTTCTACTCATAGCTAAGTCCCCTCATCCTACATAATTTGTTGTTAATTTATTGCTTTTTAATGTGGATTAAGTAATTGAATTTCTAAACTCTTCCCTGGTTTACATTTCCACATTTTTGCGTTCTTCATACAAAACTAAGTCCCCTCATCCTACATAATTTGTTGTTAATTTATTGCTTTTTAATTGTTAATTTATTGCTTTTTAATGTGGATTAAGTAGTTGAATTTCTAAACTCTTCCCTTGTTTACATTTCCACATTTTTGCGTTCTTCATACAAAACTAATCTCGTCATTTTCCTTTTTATGGAGCATGATCTTCACCATATTTATTAAATCGTTTCATTAATAGTTATATGGTATATTTTAAAAATGATAAAATCTCGATTAAGTGATCGTGAAATATATTTTTCATATTCACTGAAATTTATTGTCAAATTGATTGAAATTAGAATAAGATGGAGTTATTTTCCCTAACAAAAAAACTGAATTTTTCAAATTGATTGAAATCGTACAAGCTCTCGTTTTCGTGGAAATGGTTAACTGTTTTTAATTAGATGAATAATATCAAGAAAATTGTGACGTAAAGACCATTTTAATAAACTTAGTGTTCGATGTTATTAGAGGAAACGCGTGGATTTGTTTGATTTTATTAGAGGAAACATGGAGCCTTTTGAAATATTTATACAGAAAGCATGGTTTTCGACAGAACAGCCACGATGCTTTCACTAAAGTTATGTCGACGCATTTTTTTTGAGGGGGCCATTTTGATAGGTATAGTACAACACAACTTTGTTACTTTGGGTTATTTTGGTTGAAAAGGTGTTTTACATAGTTCATAGGAAAGAGATGTGTAATTCAATGTTGGTCGTTAATAATATGTAGTTGATACATGACATTCAAGTAAAATATTAATAATAAAAAAGATATTTCAATGTTGATTATCACATATGTGTATGTATGAGGGAGAAGTATAATTATTTTAATGCTTAATTCTATGAGAAATATGTATAATTGCTTTAGAGCTTGACATGGAGTTGACTAGTGACATTTAAAAATATATATTAATAAAAAGATGGAGCCTTATACAGAAAGCATGGTTTTAGACATGGAACCTTATATTGACTATTGATTTTATTCACATAAAGTGTAGTGACTATTGATTTTATTAAAACCTTATATTGACAGAAAGCATAAAGACACGGAGTCTTATATTGACATAAAGCATAGTGACTATTGATTTTATTAGAGGAAACATGGAGTCTTATATTGATAGAAAGCATGGTTTTAGACAGAACAGTGAGGATGCTTTTACTAAAGTTATGTCAACGCCGTCTTTTTCTTTTTGGCCCATTTTGATAGGTATGTTACAAGACAACTTTATAATTTGATTGATTTGGTGTATTATATATTTTGTTATTTTGCCTTGAAAGGTGTTTTGCATAGTTCATATGAAGGAGATGTGTAATTCAATGTTGGTCGTTTATAATATGTGGTTGATACATAATATTTAAGAAAAATATTAATAACAAAAAAGATATTTCAATGTGAGATATTTGTAAGAGGGAGATGTGTAACTACTTTAATGCTTAACTCTATGAGAGAGATGTGTAATTGCTTTAGTGCTTAACATGGAGTTGACTAGTGACATTTAAAAAGTATATTAATAACAAAATATATTTCAATGTTNTGTGAGATATTTGTAAGAGGGAGATGTGTAACTACTTTAATGCTTAACTCTATGAGAGAGATGTGTAATTGCTTTAGTGCTTAACATGGAGTTGACTAGTGACATTTAAAAAGTATATTAATAACAAAATATATTTCAATGTTAATCATAAATAAAATATCTCAATGTCCACCTTAAATAAAATATTTTAATATCAATTATACTAGTAAAGCAATTAAAAGTAAAACATTTCTTAAAAATCATAAGAAGAGGTAGGGGAGGCAGATGCGGGGGGGTTCTCTTCAATCCCAAAGGAAAAAGAATCCTAAATTATCATTGGAATCTTGGGAAGGACACCAATAACAAAGTAGAGGTCTACGCCTTACTAAAAGGTCTCCAACTTGCACAGATCCATCAAATTCGAGCTCTGAATGTCCTAGGTGACTCCAAAACTATAATAAGGCTGATGGTCCACTGGACTGATCCAAAAAACTTAATCCTAAAACAAATAATCGACCAAATACGAGTCAACTCTCAACCCATTAAGCTAACTTTCTACCACATTATGAGAGAACACAACAAGGTAGCAGATAATTTGGCGAATGAAGCCATTGGGAAAATGCCTGGAACCTTAGGCGTGGATGGTGTTGAAACTTTAGCCCCCCTAACCTAAAGAGCCACATGATCGAGAGTCGGTCTGAGAAGGTCGGGGGAGGGGCTAGTAGGGGCCCCAACATTTATATGAATAGATGGAATGGGCATGTGGAAAAGGGTGGGGTCCCTCGAGATTCCAACTTAAGCAGGGACATGTGGATTGGGCAAGCGGAAATGGGCGGGGGTGGGGCCCTTGGGGGATTTAGCGCACATACAGCCAGGTGGAGGGGACGCATGGACAAAAGAGAAAGAGCGGAGATGAGGTTAAATCACGCAGAGCAGGCCAGCGTTAGAAGGAGAAGGTGGCGAGGGAAGAAGGCAAGTCCCATCGACCACTGCGTAGCGACAACTAACATATCAAGTGCGGGTTTCATCATGGGTTGGGATGCTCAGGATATCTGTCCTTCAACGTTCGTGGGAGCTCAGGAATTTAAGGATCTTAAGCAAACAAACAAGGCGTGTGACAATCCAGTCACACAGTTTAAGCGTCAAGGTGACGCCAGATTCATCTTCAAGTCTGGAAACATGGAGGCCGAAGGTACAATGCACAGGGAAGATTTCGCGAGCTCTCAGGCTGGCACGAATTCACCATTAATTGAAACATGGGAGATTTCAGTCCTATACTCGTCCCTGCATGCGAAAATATGTCTAGCGATATGGGGAAGTCTCTCTGGCCACCCCTTTTTGTTTATTGTCTAGTTTATTTCCCCTCGGAGTCTTCTTTCTCCTCGCCTCACCCAGTTTTCCTCGCCTTGTTCTCCTTATAGCTTATGCCTCGCCCAGACTCAGAGGGCTCAGCCGGTCTCCCAGTGATCTAAGTTTTATCTTCGTCTAGTCTTGCTTCTCATTCACCCCACCCAGTCTCGACTTTTCGCTCGGAGCCTGTTTCGGACAGTCTCTCGGACTCTTGTCTCTTGGGACCCGTCTCTTCACCTTCCCTCCCTCTGTCTCTCGTCCTTCCCGTGGCCTCTATACCTGTCGTTTTTTCCCTCTCTCGTCCATAGTCCTTCCCTCTTGTTGGGGCTCTGTGGATTCACCAGTAGTCTGGACGCAGCTCTCCCAGTGCTCACAGTCATGCAGGGTGGTAAAGGCTTCTTAGTGGATTCTAGACAATTGGACGAGGATACAATTGAGGAAGAATGCATAGAATGTCGCAAGATGAGAATTCATCTTGGAGCTCTTAGCTCCACCAAGACTTTTGAATTAGAAACTCTGTCCCAACACAGACATATGATAGAGAGACTCGAAGACAATATCTATGCTCAAAGGAGCCAGCTCAAGGAACATCACAACAACATGGAGGCAATGTAGCGGCATTTGGATCAGCTAGAAGGAGTGCAACACCACCGAAGCAAGCCGAAAAGTCAACAGGGAGCTTCCAAAAACGAAAAATTCAGTTTCAGTGAATCAAATTCTGGATCTTAATGAGCCTCATCTAGACGCAATTATGGAGCATCAACATGTCAAATTAGAGAAGGGTATTGAGCTATGTTTCTATCATGTTTTGTTTCTCGTTATGTATTAATGGTATATTCTACCGATTGTACTTGGTGAAATACAATCACAGTAGTTTTGTTAGGGAAGGAGGAAGCAACACCTATCATGTTTTTGTTTCAAATCCTCCAAATGTTATAGTCACTACTTTAGTTGCTTCTTCTCGAAGGCATGTAATGGCCCCTCTTTTGTAAATCAGTGGATTCATCCACACTTTTAATATATTTTTCCTAGTTTCTGTTAAAAAAAAAAATCATAAGAAGAGGTCGGGATGGGGCTACTGTTTGGCCCTAGAGGAATAACAAAATTCTCCTTTTCTTGGAGTTTAGGTCAAACCACCAATAATCAGGTAAAGACTTATGCTTTGTTGCAAGGGGTTCAAATAGCTTGAAACAACTAGGTTCAGAAACTCATCATAGTGGGGGATTCTAAAAATACAACCTAATATTTCATTCGGGGCTCCTCACTGAAAGATGAACAATTTCACACCATTATTCATAGAATTAGAGAATGTATATATATAATTCCCTAGGTAAATTTCTTTCATATTTTTCGGAAAAACAATGGTCTAGTTGACCACTATGCAAATGTGGCAACAA
>SNQJ01S0119931.1:16627-27267 GCA_010110895.2 Picea sitchensis
GGGGGATTTAGCGCACATACAGCCAGGTGGAGGGGACGCATGGACAAAAGAGAAAGAGCGGAGATGAGGTTAAATCACGCAGAGCAGGCCAGTGTTAGAAGGAGAAGGTGGCGAGGGAGGAAGGCAAGTCCCATCGACCACTGCGTAGCGACAACTAACATATCAAGTGCGGGTTTCATCATGGGTTGGGATGCTCAGGATATCTGTCCTTCAACATTCGTGGGAGATCGGGAATTTAAGGATCTTAAGCAAACAAACAAGGCATGTGACAGCCCAGTCACACAGTTTAAGCATCAAGGTGACGCCAGATTCATCTTCAAGTCTGGAAACATGGAGGCCAAAGGTACAATGCACAGGGAAGATTTCGCGAGCTCTCAGGCTGGCACGAATTCACCATTAATTGAAACATGGGAGATTTCAGTCCTATACTCGTCCCTGCATGCGAAAAGATGTCTAGCGGTATGGGGAAGTCTCTCTGGCCACCCCTTTTTTTTTATTGTCTAGTTTATTTCCCCTCAGAGTCTTCTTTCTCCTCGCCTTGCCCAGTTTTCCTCGCCTTTCTCTCCTTCTAGTTTATGCCTTGCCCAGACTCAGAGGGCTCAGCCGGTCTCCCAGTGATCTAAGTTTTCTCTTCGTCTAGTCTTGCCTCTCATTCACCCCACCCAGTCTCAACTTTTCGCTCGAAGCCTGTTTCGGACGGTCTCCCGGACTCTTGTCTCTTGGGACCCGTCTCTTCACCTTCCCTCCCTCTATCTCTCATCCTTCCCGTGGCCTATGTACCTGTCGTTGTTTCCCTCACTCATCCATAGTCCTTCCCTCTCGTTGGGGCTCTGTGGCTTCAACAATAGTTTGGACGCAGCTCTCCCAGCGCTCACAGTCATGCAGGGTGGTAAAGGCTTCTTAGTGGATTCTAGACAATTGGACAAGGATACAATTGAGGAAGAATGCATAGAATGTCGCAGGATGAGAATTCATCTTGGAGCTCTTAGCTCCACCAGGACTTTTGAACTAGAAACTCTGTCCCAACACAGACATATGATAGAGAGACTCCAAGACAAGATCTATGCTCGAAGGAGCCAACTCGAGGAACATCACAACAACATGGAGGCAATGTAGCGGCATCTGAATCAGCTAGAAGGAGTGCAACACCACCCAAGCAAGCCAAAAAGTCAACAGGGAGCTTCCAAAAATGAAAAATTAAGTTTCAGTGAATCAAATTCTGGATCTTAATGAGCCTCATCCAGACGCAATTATGGAGCATCAACATGTCAAATTAGAGAAGGGTATTGAGCTATGTTGCTATCATGTTTTGTTTCTCGTTATGTATTAATGGTATATTCTACCGATTGTACTTGGTGAAATACAATCACAGTAGTTTTGTTAGGGAAGGAGGAAGCAACACCTATCCTTTTTTTGTTTCAAATCCTCCAAATGTTATAGTCACTACTTTAGTTGCTTCTTCTCGAAGGCATGTAATGGCCCCTCTTTTGTAAATCAGTGGATTCATCCACACTTTTAATATATTTTTCCTAGTTTCTGTTAAAAAAAAAAAATCATAAAAAGAGGTCGGGATGGGGCCACTGTTTGGCCCTAGACGAATAACAAAATTCTCCTTTTCTTGAAGTTTAGGTCAAACCACCAATAATCAGGTAAAAACTTATGCTTTGTTGCAAGGGGTTCAAATAGCTTGAAACAACTAGGTTCAGAAACTCATCATAGTGGGGGATTCTAAAAATACAACCTAATATTTCATTCAGGGCTCCTCACTGAAAGATGAACAATTTCACACCATTATTCATAGAATTAGAGAATGTATATATATAATTCCCTAGGTAAATTTCTTTCATATTTTTCGGAAAAACAATGGTCTAGTTGACCACTATGCAAATGTGGCAACAACTTAACAACTTTGTAAATGGGGGGTTTAAATATTAATGGATGGGGTTTTTAGATATTAATGGGCGTAGATACTTTAATTCAATCATGTAATGAGAATTTTTAACCATTCTAAAGTATGGTTCAATCACGTGGCAGTATTTCAGGTTCAACACTAGGTTGTGCAACCCTTATCCTCCAAGCAGTTCGCTAAAGTGTTGTCTCCTTTGGTTGACATTCTACTCCCGGATTTGAATGCTCCAACAACGAGGAAAAAAATGGAAGGAAATGGTTTCAAGGTCTTATCTCCTCATGAGTAACCAATGCAATTATTTTCTCTTTTGATTCTCAGAGTATATTACCAAGTGTACTCAGTCTGGTATTATAGTGTTAATTTTGCTAAGGATGTTATGTTGTACTCAGTGGTGGTAAGGTTTAGCATTTCAAAGCCACAAACATATGGCATGATATCATCTGAGCTCTTCCTATTGTAATTTTCTCTGTGTGTTTCGGCTGTAATTTTTGCTAATATAAATCCTTTGGTTCTTATTAAAAAAATCATAAGAAGAAGTAAAATCTAAAAGTTTTGTTTTTTATTTCTTTATTTGAAATTAGATAAATCAATTTTTAAATTTAATTAACTTATTATGCATAGATATTGTAATTTTGATAATATAAATCAACATAGATACCATACAAATATTTAGATTAAGATATTTTTAATAAAAAACTATCTTTAAATCCTTATATTATATGCATAGAAAATTTACAGTAGTCTTTAGTAGGGGTTTGCCTCGATGGAAACCAATTCCCCTATAAGTATAGAATCAACATAATTGTTCATGACCATCTTATAGAGTCTTGTAAAAAACATTAAAAAAAAAAAACCGTAAAGCTGGTTAATATGCCTGTGACTATCCATACTATCATGAAAACTAAGAGGGACAAGACAAAACATACATCGTGCCTCAGGAGACTCAGGTCCATCCTCTTTGAAAGCTTCAACCAATAATTCAGTGTCCATGCTCTCCTAAGCATTTTCAGGAGAATGAGGGTCGCCATTTAGGACAATGGTGTTTGGACGAGTACCTTATGAGCCCAAGGAAGTCTTTTGTTTCTTGGATGTGCCTGCTTCCTCACCAACCTATAAAACAAAGATACCAATTCCAAAGACCACTTTACACATGGCTTCATACTTTCCCTCGAAAATTCTAATTGTGTGGAGGATATCCCAGAGCTCCCCTTTCTGTTACCCAAAGCTTGTGCAATTAACGTTTAAATTACCAACCAATATGTCTGTGCCAATTTGAAAAAAATTGTCTTTTTGGTCCTTGAATAAACCGAGTCATTGATCAAACCCCCAACTTCCTGCAGAATCTTCTCATCCGAGAGAGTATGCTTCTTAGTTCATGCTTCTTTTACAATCTCCTCTACCTCTCACTTAGCCTCTGCTAGGTCTTTCCCCTTGAATAGCTACTCATCTTCTCGAGCATCATCTGCAGCTCTAGATGATAGCAGTGGATCCTTTGAGGTTGAGGGTCGTCATGCCATTGCTCCAACTTTCCTCTTGCATGCCCCCACACTCTTACTCGATCTGTGAACCATGTTATCAAGAGATAACCTCCACCAAATATGCCAGAATGACCACAAAAGACATGCTTTGTAGCTGAGGATAGAAGAAACGAGGCGAGACATTGACCAGGGAGCAACCAAGCCCATAATGGAAACAAAGTCCAAAGAAAGGCCATCCTTCACACTCTAAAACAAAACAAACCCTCCTCTCAAACACCACCACAACGTGAGAATAAAAGACCAATTACTTGGAACTAATGGTAGAAAAGGGCCATGGGGGATCCATCTCCTCGCTCATTCCTCTTCTCATTGAAAATTCATAACTCACCACTACTTTAATAGAGTTGCATTTGACCCCTATCATCCTTCCCTTCGTTGCATCTATTCCAGAGGTCAAGTTCGAAACCAAATCCTCCGATCGCATTGATATATCTGCAACCCTAGGGTGCTCATCATGTTTGAATTTGGTAGGAGAGAGAACCGACCTCCCCTTATCTGCAACCTTAGGGTGCTCATCATGTTTGAATTTGGTAGGAGAGAAAACCGACCTCCCCTTACATCCTCGCATATGTTTCTCGCCTACATCCATACCACCCACTTAAAAGGCCTTCAATGGTATGAGGGGTGGCGGCCAAACGGCATGTTCAAGCCCCCACAACTGTAAATTCAAGTCAACAAACGATCAAAATGAAAATGATTAAGTGAATGATAACCCACACCAAAATCCAATTATAGTACGCATGCGCAGCACTAGCGAAATATTCGCTTCTGAGGCATGCCGCATAATCACAATACTCAAACATCACCTGTCACGCTCAGTCGGCACCTCTGCCTACACACTGTACAGTACGTGAAGTCCGTGGTATTCACGGTGCACCCTCCATGATTCTTCTCAAAAAGTATTCATTTCTATCTCCCCTTTTACATATATAAACAGGGTACCTTACCTCGGTCTGTTGTTTGATCCGCTTCATTCGTCTATAGATCCCAGGATACAGCGTTAGTGTTCAGGTTGGCATTTGTCTGACATTTTATTTTCTTTCATAATACTGTTTCAAGAGGAAGGTATTTATGTATATAGTCGAACTTGGTTGTTTTATTTCTGTGTACAGAAATGGATTCACAGTATATTGGGCTCCTGAAAGTGGCCGTGATCAGGGGAACCAATCTAGTTGCTACAAATTTCATGAATAATAGCACTGATCCTTATGTGGTGGTCAGCCTGGGTAATCAAGTGAGCATTCTCACTTCATTTTTGCTTCTATTTTGGACATTCTGCATATCATGTGAACACTGATAGCTTGGTTGGGTTTTATAATTTTTAATTCGATTCAGCACTGCTCTATTTTGATTTATTAAACATGGAAAAGGATAAAACCACCAGAAAAAAACTCAGACTTTTCGTTGCAGCTTGTCATTTTTTCCACCCTCAACAATACAAACATCGGAAATTTAATGAGTTCATTGATGGATCCAACCAAAGTACAGGGGATTTTCTTCCCTTTTAGCAGAGAATTAGGAAACAGTAGTTAATTTCCCATTTTTTGAGTTTGACATGTTTCATAACTGGTGGTTACAGACGGTCAAAACAAGAACAGTAAAGAGGAATCTCAATCCAGAATGGGATGATGAACTGACAGTTGGTGTTCCATCCCCTACTGCACAACTCAAAGTGGTATGCTCTCACCGGCTCCAATTCTGTGGTGTTTTATAGTTTTGTGCTTTGGGTAGTTTCATTACTTTTTATGTTGGGTGTTTCTTGGTAATTATGTATTGAAATGAAATAAATATATATATATATATATATATATATATATATATATATATATATATATATAGTCTGAGTGGGTCTAATGGTTAAGAACATGTATTTCCTTTTAAGAGGTCATAAAAGAACATGTGTTTTCTCTTAAGAGGTTACAAGTTCAAATTCAGAGGGGGATAGGGTATGTATACCTCCTTAGATTTTACCAGTCAAATCCCTAGGCAGAGGAGGGTCCCTTGTCCCACAAACAAGAGGTCTCATACACCAATTTAATCCCACAAATAAGAGAATCTCATACACTGATTTGATATAGTTTGACTGTAACCTTAAAAATAGATTATTATTATTATTATATTGGTTAATAAAAATATATATATATATATTAATATTAATTAAGTAGTTATATGAAAATGGTATTTTTCTATTAATATAATGGTTGGTTGTTCCTTCAGTATCCTTGCTTATTTGGTTTTCCCCTCTCCTAACCGAGTTGAATTTGTTGTGTGAAACAACAAAATCAAATGAAATAACTTTTCAGAATTATTTAAACTAATATAAAATGTACCCTCCATTTTATCCATAAAAAATAATTACAATTTTACAAAAAAATTCTCTTTACTTTTAGATACAATCCATACATGAATTTTAGAAATAGTTATGTCAAAATCAAATACAATAACTTTTCAGAATTGTTTAAACTAATATAAAAGTCCCCTCCATTTTATTCATAGAAAATAATTACAATTTTACAAAATTGTTCTCTTTACTTTTAGATACAATCCATACATATTTTTAAAAATAGTTATGTCAAATTTAAGGTGTCTAAATGCAATTTTTTTTTGTCATATTTGGATATGATTTTTATAAATAGTTATGTCAAATTTAAGGTGTTTAAATGCATTTTCTTTTATCATATTTCAATATGACTCCAATGTAGATGTATGCTTGCTTAACTTTGGTATAAACACAAGTATTCAAAATTGATGCTATGGGTTTTGGGTTTCTACCCTTATATAAATACAAGTGGGTTTATAATTTAAAAAAAATAAAAGAAATATGTTGCCCTAGTATACAGTGCTTAAGGGTTTACTCAATATATTAAAAACATATGGATATTGAGGGTGGTTAAAATTAGATATTAGTAGTATTTGAATTAGGAAACTAGGGGATTAAATAGATAGCTTTAGACAGGACTAGTTTTTGCCCTTCAAATTCCATAAAGATGTATTCATTCCTCTTGAATCCTCTTCTTCCTTTTCATTGTGCAATGCCCATAATCTTCTTTGCAGCATGGGAATCTCTCACATCTCCAACAATTTATATAGTTGTTGGGACATTAAAAGTCTCATCATAGCCCCTAACTCTCTCATATCAACATATTGTGTGTATTATCCCATCAATTTAGGACCCATCAAAGTCAAGGATTTTACCAGAAATTTCATCAAAAATCAAGGATTTCACCAAGACATGAACAAGCTACTTTATGGAAGGATTTTGTGATGAATTACCATTGGGTAGAAACAAATAGTGGGTATAGGAATCTGTCTTTGCAGTGTCTAGAAATGATTTTTTCCCACCTGTTGAGGAGTGCGATGTAGACATTGACATACTAATGAATCAAAAATCAACTTCTTTGCTATTAGTCTCTTTGCTTGGTTTATCATTAGGAAAAGAGAAGAGGAGACATGATTTAGTTAAATTGGACCCTTTTGAACTTATTAGATGATGCAAAACAATTAGTATTGTTAGAATCTGATAGCCCTCAGCTACAATACCCACAGTACAGCTACAATACCCACAGTACGGAGATAACAATTCGATCTATGTGGAAAAATTCACAATTTGCTAGCCTCAGATCTCTCTTTGTGCTTCTGCGTTGCACATGTTAGATCATGCATTAAGCACCCTTTCAACCATATGACCAAGCACCACATCCACAGTCTAAATTCCTTCTTCAGTTCACGATCTTAAAAATCGAGCGAAATTGTTGGAGCGGATTCTTTTGAGCCCTCGATTTATTTCTTGAATGAATGGTTGTATCTTCTTTACGAAGTCAGAGTGATCTATTCAAAGTGAACAAAACTCAAACAGCTCTGGCAGGCTTCTCCAAATCCCTTTAAATCGTGATTGTTGATTCTGAGGTCCGACGGACGGTCAGATCTGCATATTTGGTATATTGTGAAAGCTCTCTATCAACCGTTGATAAGCCACCAAGTGGACAACAAGGATTCTCTTCGGACGATCTTAACTTTCATTCACAGTTGTTGATCATCATCAAAAGGACGATTAAGATATTTCCTCGAAACGTTGTAGTTGGAATGGAAGTTGGAGTAAGACTCTGAATTGGCTTACCAATAGACGGTCTACATTACCCCTCGATCCCAACGATGGGCGACTCAAATTGGTTTTTGAAGTGTTGTGTCGGAGTTAATGAGGAATGAAGTTTCAATGGTTGGCACCGATAGACGGTGGATCTTTGTTGACAAGCCGATCCGATGGACGTTGTGGATCAGTCCTTAGAGTTCTTTCGATCGTCAACCTTCTCCGTCGATCTCCTTTCTGGATGGACGAATCTTAGTAATTCTCGAAATACCATGTTCAGACTGAAAGGAGAAATAAGGCTGTGGTAGCCTGCTCCTATGGACAATAGATCTGCCTCGTAGATTTGTCCTGATGGACGATTAGGATTTATTGTTGGGATTTTTGTATTTGAAGTTGATTTGAGCACTCATGCTCCAATGGTCAATCCCGTTGAATGATGGATCTGGTTTTAAGATCTTGATCGAGGAAGATTTCGGTGGCCACCCATCTATTCCAACTATTTTAAAATTGGTTTTTGGAAACTTACTATTTTTAGCAGTTTTTCGGGTCCCAAACTTTTGGGGTCATTTTGAGGGCTTAAACAACATTTTTTCACGATCAGGAACCTCATTGATACCTTAAGGGTTTAATTGAGCCCCTTAAATGAATCGCCTCCTCAATACCTTTCCAACGAGCTATCATGCACCCTAAACGAAGATCGTATGCAAAAGTTACGACCCTGGAAAGTTGATGCGTTAACTTACCCCAACGGGGCCCACATGACTTTTGGCGGTTCATCTCCTAGGGTTAGGTTTTTTTATGTCTAGGGTTTTGAAATTCATGTTTATTGTAAAAATACTTCAGAGCCTCATTGTACTCATCTTCTTGCGAATGACCGTAGCTGTCACATCTCTTCTTAGAGATAAACTACCACCATTCTAGCAAGCTTGTTTTCAGTCTGCATTTTACAATTTTCAGCATATTTCTTATTTAATAGAAGTCACATTTTATTGTATCTCTGTTATTGGAGAATGTTGCTCTTGCTGCAAAGAGAAAGAAGAAAGGAAATTCCGAGAGGCACTTGAGTAAAGTCAAATGTTACTGTTGTAATCAGTTGGGGCACCTTGCTTCTCATTGTCCTGAGAGGAAGAAGAAGAAAAAAAAGGAACAGGAGGAACCTGAGACAGTGGATACAACATCCATGGAGGAATTTTCTTCCAAGTATGATAAGGAATTTTCTTTGGTTACTCTAGTATCCAGTGTCGATAGTGGAGGATTTGGGGGTGATAACAGATGGATTGTTGACAGTGGAGCCTCTTGTTACATGATGAGAATCTGGCAAGTATTCCTTATTATCACAGAGACAGGTCTTGATCGACTAGTGGATATTTAAGGTGGTATGGTGTGAGCTATATGTGGAGTTGGAAGGGTTAGATTCCGACTCGAGTATGGGGATTCCTTGAGCTTGATGGAGTTCTCTTTGTTCCAGGGTTGAGGGTTAACTTGCTCTCAGTCTTAGCCTTGGAGAATGATGGATATTGTACATTTTTCAAGAGAGGGCATGGATTTATCTACAGGAATGGAGCGAACTCAGTGGAACCACTTCTGATTGGTGATCGGGTGGACAGGTTGTACATGTTGTGAGGACAACCTTTAGGATATGATTCAACGTCGGATGAGGAGCAGGAGGCTCCTGAGATTGTGGTGGGCCCAAGGATTTAGTCTTGCATTCCGAGAGAAGAGAGGGAATCTATTCTGAGAACCGAGAGGAGGCTCAACTGGTGTGATCGAACCGATGCTCAGGATGGAGTGGATTCTCCTAGGAGCTCATGGTTTAGAGTAGTTTTCAGGAGAATATCTTCTAGTTCGATTTTTGTGCAGGTGTTGAGGATGGCTCCAAGTTTAGAGGGAGCTCCTATTGAGCACAATGTGATGAGATCAGATGATGGTGATGGCAGTGAGTACATCCCTTGCTAAGAGGGAGTGTTAGATTTTTAGATCGGGAGGTACTCCTCATGTGTGTCTTGTATGCGGAAGTAACCTTGTACCTATACTACTAGACATTTGACTTTGTAATGGGTTTTTATAAAGTTTTGATAAAGTGTTTCTTTTATGAAAGTGAATTTTTAATAAAGTGTACCTTCTAATATTAAAGTGGTGTTATCTTATAAAGTGGTGTTATCGACTTCTGGGAATGTCGCTCCCTCCGACATCTCCCAAGTGACAAATGCTATAAGAATGAGTAACCAGCTAAAGTGGAATTCATATCCTTGGCCCTGCACTTCGAGACAGTCCTTCTCCAACTCATTGATGAGGTAGTTCGCCCAGTTCATCTGCATCCCTTCAACGCACTTCCCTGCGATTTCGATGACCAACCATGTAACTTATGTTGGTATGTTCTTCCTGACGAGCTTGTCAGCGATTAGTTGAAAAGCTAGGCGTATTGTGCCAACTTGGATGGAGGCTACCTTGTAGCCTCGCTTCCCCTTCTACACATTGTCATAGGTTTCCTTTATACATTGCGCCAGGGAGCAATCTACAGCCTTCGCTGGATAGAACTGGTGAGGGTCTGGTCCCTGCACACTCAATCCAGTGATCATGTGGATCAGTGTCGGATCCACAGTCATGTGCATATCTAACCAGAGATAACCTCTATGGTAGCACGACAGGAGGAGTTTAATGCACGCGTTAACCTCCTGATGTCTGCCGAGGTTGGGTATCTTCATGACATTGAGGATGGTGGACCTCGCGATCTCCTTGATCCATGACTGGGGGGCTATCTTCAGCTTCTTCCCAGTCGTCTTTTTCAAGTACCTATGCGGTGCGAGCAACGCATAATTCTTCTTGTCTCCTAGGTTAAAGTCATTGATCTTATGATCAGAGATCAGTCCTAACTATGGTCCAACTGTGTGTATCCCCTTTGGGAGGTACGCAATGATGAGCGTGTACTTGAAGTCATGTGGGATACGGTCACAACTGATCGTGTTAGCCAGAGGTGGGATGTAGTCTGTAATGATCCCAAGCCAAATTCTTTCTTGGAATCACTAACTACTACTAATCTATTGAGTTATTAAGTGCATACAAGATTCATCAACACATGGAGATCACAATATATTCAAGATGTAGA
>SNQJ01S0119932.1:0-27267 GCA_010110895.2 Picea sitchensis
ATTTGATGATATTTTATGCTAATTCAAAGATTGATTATATACATTGAATACTATATCATTTCTAGTGTTTATTGAGAAGTAATATTATAAGCCATAGTCATTTTTGCAATCATTGACTTCGTCAATAATTACTGCTATTTATGTTCATGTATATTAAATGTTGATAGTCATTTGATCTATGAAGTGTTAACCACTCTTTGCATGCATTAGTTTTATTGTTGCCTTGTCTCGTAAACAGGGGCCCCTTATGTGGTTTATCTTCATTTTGACTATCTTCTTGGTGGTAATCTGTGAAAGGGAAAACTTATCTTGATCCTTTAACACTTTGCCTTTCAAAACCCCAGATTGCCAGGGATGTCTCCCTTGGGTTTAGCCACCCTAAATAGAAAGAGCCCCCCATCGAGGTGACAGTGGGTGGGGAAGCTCCTGTTACGCCAGTTTGATCCATACCTTTCAGCTACGTGACCTAGACTACAAACTGAGCGATAACAAGCTGGTCCCCATACATCTGTATGCACAAGCTCTAACCTTTCATTCTTCTTTTCTTTTCTGACTCTGAGAAATCTGACTCTCTTTTGTTTTCCATAAACACAATGCTCACAGAAGTCCAAATCAATTTGTTTAAGATCGTGACAAATTTCTTTTTGTGAAGGATCTGCATACCCTCTCACTCATGTGTCAGGCCTATGATGCCATAGTGTTGTATCCCTCCTATAGAAGCTAAAGACTTTTAGAAGAGTCGACATTTTTGGTACATAAATGCAATGTACCTACCTTCTCTCCTTTCATTATCACCCGATGATCCTTTGATGACCTTCCACATCTTATCTTAAAATATGGATATACAACCTTCCTTGCCCTTTTGTTGAAATCAGATTTTTGCCTAAAACTGGAACATGTTTTACCTCTTTCAACAACCATTGGTTTCCATTTTAGTTGCTTTATTTTTACCTTTCCCATTCAACAATTTTGTGGTTTATCATCACCCAAATGAACTGTCCAACATATCTAAATGTTTCCTATGGGGTGTGGCATGAAATGAAATCTGAATCTACTACCCAAGACTTCAGTATTGTAATGCGAGGAAAGAATCAAAGCATCTTGTAACACATCTGTTACATTTCTTCTTGATTTCTCTCTAGCTGTCCCATCTCTTTATTTCTTTGGAGCTTCTAGATCTTTCTTCAGATGTCCTTTTCTTCCCACAATTTCAGCACTCATCTTTCCAAGTCGGATTTGGATACGCCCTTCCTAGAATTTCAGCGGTTTCACGAGCCCTTTTCCTCTATCCTTTTGTCTTCCCACATTCTCCGTGTTCAGCATTTCACGATGTCTCACCTGTGATTTTCCGTGCATTTCCTCACTAAGGATAACACCAACAACATCATCGAATTTTTAAGTATTTGAACGAGGAGACGGAGTTACTTCTGACCATGACCAAGCCATTCCGACTTTATGTCAATGAGAACAACATTAGAAGATCCCTAACCCCATCATCAGGTCACTTTACGAACTTGAGTTAGTAGCAATTAAATTCATTTTAAATGATATAGCAGACCCGCAACCACGACATCTTCATATTAAATAATCTCTTCATTAGAAATACCTTATTAAATGCCAAGGGTTTTTCAGCCTGAATTTATTAGCGTCCATCAAACGCCGTTGTCTTTTCTTCCCGAAATATTGAAAGCCGATAACGCCAATAAAATGGATCTACAAGGCCTTTATGTCAAGAATCTCTCATTCTTAGTCCTTCATGGTGCATTAGAGCTTCTTTCTTCCTCCCTTTCGATGGTAGGAATAGATCGCCGATATAAATAGTCTTCCATGCGCATCTTCATAAAGCATTTGGTAGTTTTGTACGTTAAATTTCTCGACCCTAAACTTTCCATCTTGAGCCATTGCTCCCTCTCGAACCGGGAACCCTCTTTTTCTGCGAGTTACCTTATGCTTTCATACCAGTTGTTAGAAGCGGGGTAGGTGAATGATAAAATAAAACAATCTTGAAACAAAATAGAAGACACACAATACAAAGAGAACCATGATTTACGTGGTTCGCCCAGTGTGGTTTACGTCCACTAGAGAAATTGCAGGTCCTTCCTTTATTATCCGGTAAATGAAGGGATACAACCTCTGACAAAACCGGCCTTACTCTTTTTCTCTCACAGTCTCCTCTCGAATACAATATTCACCATCAACCATAGCAGCGATACATTTCCCTCATAAAGAGGTTGCCTTCTAGGGAAAAACCTAACATAATCTCTAGTTAGTCTGCTGACATATAATGAGCGGTCCCGGTTACCACAATGAAAATTACAATATGCTTTACAAGGCAATTTTTTCTTGAGGCTTATTTGGAAGCCGGTTGGGGCAGCTTGCCCCAGACCCCGGTAGGGGACCAATCTGGGACCCGTGAGAGGGTACCTCCCCTTTACGCTCCCGGCGTGGAAGAGTGTACATACTTACAGGGGGTGTAAATACTTCATGGGGGGTATAAACATGGTGAGAAAGCAAGGACCTCTGAATCGAGAATATAATCAAGCTCCACAAACAACAAAAGTGGATATATAAGTTAGTGTTGGGCTATGATATGGTTGTTCAAGATAGGACCACTAGGATGCCAGGTAAGTTACAAGTAAAAATTTTTTTTTCAAATTTCAATGTCTTTCTTTCTATCTATTTGTTACTCAATGGAAATGTAATTAGTTGTCTTTTCCTTTTCCCTTATTTCATTTGTAGATGTTGGTGGGAAAACTATGGTTCAAGAGTACCAAATTTACAAAAACTTGCCATTCGGGTTATTAGTCAAACTTGCAGCTCTTCAAGGCGAGTGCAACTAGAGTGTCTTTGAAAGATACCTCCAAGAAAACAACATGTTAGAAATGTTCAACTTAAATTTTGATTTTTATAATTTATTAATTTTTAATTTATGCCGGGGCATCATCCTCTAATTACAAATTGGACCTCATATAGGTTAGATTTCCACCACATCAATGACATGGTCTATGTCTCACTACAATCTCGGGTTGTGGGTGAAAGCGGATAAACAAAGTACGAGCGATTCCCATTTTATTGGATAGCATTAACACCATGTATGAGTGGAGGGTGGAGACCAAGAGGCCTATCATGGAGGAGGCACCTAAGTGGTTGGAGCATGATGTTGATGAGTTGGAGGAGGAGGAGATATCATAGGATGTTCCATTTCCAGGAGAGACAAATTTGGAGCAGGAGGAGGACATTGAGAGTTTTCTTGAGCCAGTGCCACAACCTCCACAAAGACTTCCAACTATGGGAAGAGGCAGAAGACATCCCATTTCATCTTCCACCTTATCCCTAGGAGTTGCACCTTCCACCTCAAGCTTAGCCTCAACACGTCCACCTACTGCTTCTAGAGGAAAAGCACCAGCGGTGACCTTTGCCCATAAAAGGGGTAGAGAGAATTGTTGATATCTTAGTGCATCGTGATTAGCCTTGTAGTATCTAGATGCGATGATGATCATCTCATGAATGCATTTATTTTTGTTTGATGTGATTTTGTATTATCTTATTAGGAATTATGACTCAAGATAGATACAATATTTCAGTATCGATATTTCATGTACCACTAGACATGTATATGTATATTGGAGTTTATTTTCATAGTATGTGACAATGTGTTTTTTATGTTGATGTTGCTTTAGAAGTTTAAAAGTTGAAAAAAATGATTATTTTGTATTTTTAAAAGTTTCAGATAATTTCCTCAATGTGTCGATAATTTCAATTTTGGACCCAGAGCGATAAAGTTCCTATAACGATAAATGTAACATTGATTAGTAGCACCCTCTACCCCCTCCTCTAGGCTCTAGCCATTGTTTCTACCTTGACCCTCGAGGACTTCGGTCAACACCTACAATTTGGACAAAACTCCTAATCCAAAATTCCAAATAAGGTGAAAATGCTTAGCATGCACGGTGGCCGCCTCTCAACTAGGGGGTCAACTCCATGTGCCATGAAGAGATGCATCATTAGATGCTCATTTGTCGAATAAATTTGGTTCCTCGAGGGCATTTTTGGCCTTAACACTTCTTTTTGTAAATGGAATTTCCGCGCACCCTGCGTGGGTCAATAATGTAATAGATATGCATGAGTCATATTTAGGTCAATTACCTTGGGGATGGTTCTGGGCTGGGAGAGTTCCTTTCATAGGGTTTTATCCTCGGGTTATCGATTGGGATTTTTATTGCTTATTCAGTTTCCCTTGAGTTTTCCCTCACACTTGCAATAATTCCTCAAAGTGGTGAAGATTGTTCTAATGAGCTATCCTCTGGTAACTTTATTGTTTAGGGATGATGTAAATGACCATGTGACATGTAGAAATTTTCTGAGGAGGAATTCCACATCGAGTCTAAGATTGGTTTTTTAATTAATTAATTTTTAATTAAATTTCCCTAAGTTTGGAGGTTAATTATTTAATTAATTAATTGGCCTGTAAAAATTGAAAAACTAGGTCCTTGGACGCGATAAGGGTATTTGTGCTCAAAGAAATGGAATGAGACCCCTACACTCTTGGACCAAGTTTGGCTCAGTCGGACAACTTTGCTATGGGTTTGTCCACCCAGTGTCGGTCGATCCAAAAAGCGGCAATTTTTAATTGCTAGAAGTCATGACAACAACAAAAATGTAATTTGCAGCAATAATGAATATTAAAAGGTGAAGGTGGAAAAAGAATAGAGAGGTTTCCTAGCCTAAACCAACCCAACCCAGCAGCACCAACCTTTTAAACACCCTCACCCCTCCATCTCAAACCCTCACGCCCCCTAAGGGATTTACGCCCCCCTTGGTGATGAAACGTTGCAACTTGAACTTAGAAGGGGTGGTGGAACCCTCTCTTGTGTGGTGTGCCTTCCCTTACCCTCCACATCACTCTCTAGCTCATCTACACTCCCTTCCCTCATTTATTCCCTTCCACTACTTTGCTTGCTAAAACCCTAAGTGGTGTGCCCTCCTAGAAGAGTTGTGCTCCCCTTCATGTGGAAAACTCTAGAATAATTATTTTAATGAGTTGGGCCCCTTCTCTCACTGGCACGCCTTCCTAGCCTCCTGCTTGCAGCAGTCCCCCGCACCTTGTGACTCATCCACCTCATCAATCCATGTGATCAAACCACCCCAGATGGTCGTCCCCCCACTCCTTGGGATCTCATCTTTTGCTTGTTGGTGGACACTTGGCATTGATCAGAGAATAGGTTTGCCTCTCCAAATATAAATATAAATCTTTTCCTCACTCCCTCCTCACCATATCTTGAGATATTGTTATGCTACTTGATTTTCACCACTCTCTCTCTTTTTCTTGTCCATCTTTCATCATTCTTTGGCTCTTAGGGTTTTGGAGCAAATATTTCTCAGTTCCATTGTTGAGTAATAAAGAGAATCTTTGGAGGATATTGGAAGAGCAACAAGTATTTTTGTTCTTGCTTACATAGGTGTATTGTGAATTTGGTATGATAGTTGCATAGATTAGATTCTTGGGTAAAGTGTTTTACTTGGGTAAATCTAACAACGAGTCTATTGTAGATCTATATATGTGGGTTTGCTAATAAGGTGCAAGTATTTCATTTTGTTAGCATATTAGGCCATATTATCTTCTTGTATGCATATTATCTTGTCAGGTTTTGCAGGAGGTTTTGGCTTTTAGGGTTTTGTTGGGATTGCCTCCCACGTGTGAGCTTGGGATTAGCTTGTTTCAAGTATTTTCTCATTTCTAAGTCATCTTCTAAGCTAGGGGACGTGGGGGTTAGTGAGCATCTTGTTAATAGTTGTTGCTCTCATCTCCTTCCTCTTTGGCACAATAAAGGTAGGCTTGCCTCCACCTTGTGCCATTGAGTTGTTTGGCTTGCTTTTCATTTCTCTTTCAAGTCTTTTCTAATCTTAACAATTGCCTACACCTTGGGAAAACCCCCAAAATTGTAAGGCTAGATAAGTAATGTGTTGATGGGTTTCTAATGCTTTGATGGTTAAAATATTGTATATCTAGATCTCTTCACACATTAGTCATTAGCCCAACCCTTAGGGCATAATCAACTTGCTTAAATCTACTTACATGTTATAAGCTATCTTAAGATCTATCTTATTACGTACTCTAATCCAACACACTAAATGGTTAATGCTTAAATGGTAGCATAGTAATGTGGTTTCCCTTTTTCAATGTTATCACATCTAAGGCCATTTGCCATCACACTCAAGTTAATATATTGTTGGATAAGGTGATAGTGTAGGCACACATCTGATTTCAAGCTTTCTTTCACCCTTAATGCTTTTCTCTTAATGCTTCAACAAACATAAGATAAGTGGTGATAAGCTTGAGTCTCTCTCCTCTTCTTTAGCAAGTTGTTCTTGCCCTTGTGCGTTAGTATTCTTTCATAATAATGTCTGTGTGGTGATAAACTAAATGGATTATTTGACTTGCTCTTACATCTTTTATATGTGTTAAAGTGCTTCATTTTCATGCTTAAATAACATTTTATAAATTTTGCAATAAGTTTCGGCTTTGACCTTAAAATCACGATTTTAAGGCAACTAAAAGTCACATAAACACTCTCTAATACACCTAAAGTCTAACCAATTGATATATGTACTTAATAGACTATTTAGGGTAGTTCAGACCACCATCTTCACCATCTAAAGCGAGGATTGAGGACAGCAGAAGGTGCTAGGAAGGGGACGGTCTCCTTGTGTGACATCCTTCAGGAAGTACTAGATCTTAGGGTTGACTGTGAAACTGAAATGGAGACCTTGGTGCCTCACTTCTTGAGCATCGGCCCATTTGACAATCGAGGAGGAGGTTTTTGGTTAACACTTAGCTAGGGTAATTAAATTTCTTCAAATCTTAAAACCCTTAACTCACTAAGCAACAAATAAACCTTGGTTCAATTTGATTCATCTTAAGGTTTAATACTTGCAACTTAATCTTCAATCTCATAATACAAGTAATGCTTTGTGGTTAATCAACTAAGTGTCTTAATCTTTGTGGAACACTTGTGTTTAAGCTTCTAAATTTTCTAAGTGTCCTTGTGAATTTATTGTGATGTTACCATTGAGGGCTTGATCCAATAGAGCAAGAATGTTATTGGGGCAATGCTTAGTAGTATGTTGATGATAGCATGCCTTGATCTTCTTTAATATCATGCACATTGGAACGAACGTGGTTAGCTTGTTGTGTTGTATCCTTGTATTAACTAAGATTCTTTATTGTATCTTGTATCTAGTTTTTTGAAGAGTAAATATTCTTTTGTACTCTTTGTAATCATATTGTAACGAAAAATCCTTTTAACTCTAGTTGACCCTTGTAACCTTAGGCACTAGTCTTAGTTGACCTAGGAAAAAGGTTTGCTTGACATAATAAACTCTTGCATCTTGCATTGTTGCCTTAGCATCATAGGTTGAATTCCCCCAAGCCTTAACAAATTAAAATCAACTCCTAGAACTTAAACTCTAAATCTTATCTAGAAACTAGGGTCTACCTTGAAAGCCCTAAGAGAGTAAGCCTAGAAGGAAGGTTCAAACCAAAGTGACAGCGTGGGCTTTGAACCTAGGCATTCTGCCTCAAGGACACACTAAGTGAGCGGGACTTGGCTCACGTTTGCAAGAGTGTATATTATGGGGTGACAACATCTTTGGCGTCATTGCAGGGGATAAGTCATTTGTCCTTAGTCAGAAATGACAACTTGATTCTTTAAGAACTAAACAATAAAAAATTTAGTCCTAAATTTCTTTTGAACTTACATATGATTTAGCTTTGTTGATTCCTTTCCAAGTGGCGACACCATTGAAAAAATCAGCAAGTATACTACTAGGAGCACTTCTCAAGGAGTGATTTATTCTTTCGAGCGAAAAGGTTTATAGGAGACTAAACCGCCTTGCTCCTAAAAGACTACTTGAAAGTCTTGAAGAAGCACTCTTGACATGTTCTTGTTTCTAAACTAATAATCAATAGCTGTTAATAATCCCACTAATACTCCTAATGCAACAATGAGTGTGTTTTTGAGGCCTTTGAATTCTGCAGCAATCCAAGGTGCCCCTCACGATGTTCCAGAAAAAGCCATTGACAAGTTGCCTATCTTTCAAGGGAATAATGCTATAAGTGCCAAGACTCATATCCTGAATTTCCGGATGTGTGTGCAAAGATATTGTGGGGTCATGATGAAGAAGATGTAAAATGACCTTGTTTGTGTACTCTTTGGAAGGAAATGTTGCCGAATGGTTTACTGATTTTGATCCAAAGTTTGCTATGATGAAATATTGAATGAATTTAGAACAAGATGGGGTGATCAAAAAGAACATAGGTTTCAGCTTGTTGCTCTTACCACTAGCCATAAGAAAGAAAATGTAAACGGCCCGGTTGAGTTTTAACACTAAGTTTAATAGCTTGGTGAAAAGCCTTCACAATGATATTAAGCCTTGAATCTTGCAATTTTGATTTATTATATTAGAGGCATTTGAGGTGAGATGAGGTATGCCTTAGGGATAAGGATCCTCAAAACTTTGGGGCTTGTACAAAACTACAGGTTAATAAGAAATTGAACAAAATATACTAGAAACTAGAAGTCAACATTCTGGTGGTTTCACAGGGTTCTTCTTCAAAGGTAAATGATGAAAGAAGAAGAAGGATGAGGTCAGGATCATCAAGTGATGGGATTAAAGAATTGACCCAGTTAATTAAGCAAATGGAAGTAAACCACATAGTCAGATCAATGCTTTGCAAAAATAGATTGATCACCATGGAGAAAGGTCCCAAAATAGACAACCACATAGGCCAAATGATTAGTGGCCAAGAAGACCTCCCAAAATGATCAAAGGCCACCTAATCCTTTTTAGATCACCAACTATAGGAGACATGCAGCTCCATACATTATTAGGGCCTTGGTATCCCCACCTTTTAGGGATAACTAGGAGATCATCTCGAGGCCCACAGGCCCTAGAAATGGAGTAGAAGGATTAGAGCTGAGAGCATGGCCTTGGAGGGGCCACCTTTTCTTCTTCCATCTGACTTTGTCTTGTCTGACAGCAACAGCATCCATCACACCATCGGCTTGGTCTGTGTCGAGAGAAGGTTCTTGCTCCAGTGAGTGGTGGTCAGTATCATGGTATGTGTCACTTTTGATCATTAAAACCTTTAAATATATGCATTTGATTCCTTTTATCTCTAACAGCCTTGGATCTTACATTTGCCCACTTAACCATGCTTGGAGAAATTGGCAGGGTCTATCAAACTGTGCCCATGGGTTTTGGTTTTCCTTGGGGATTATTGAAAAGCCATTGTCAGCTCCTATCATAGCACCACTTCTTCATCTTATCTCCCACTCATATACCCCATTCCCCTTGTCCCAGGGCACTGGGTTGACCTCTCTGAGGATTGCACCTTATCTAGTGAGAAGAAGGGGCTAAAAGGCTTAAGGTAAAAAGCTAGTAAAAGATAAAAGCAAAAGGAAAAATGAAAACCTAGAGAAGTAGCCCGGGGGATCCCAAAGCGGTAAAAAGCTTCTCGACAAGAAATAAGAGGGACGAGGAAAACAACAAACAAGACCTAGTGAGGAGGATAGGGGGTCTCATCACGAGCCGACCTATTGGGTCCATGGGTACCTAGTAGTATGACATTGCCATGATGGGTTACCACGCCCGAGCTGATGACTTTTAATTAGCATGTAGCCAAGGGAAAGGGTCTCATCCACGAAACCCCGTATATCATCTACGTGAAAGTGCTTATGGAGTACTTATTTGTGACTATGGTCACCATGCCAAAGCGGGTCCCTAATTAGCTCTTGAACAAAAACAAATAAAGAATAAAGAGATAAAGGCAAGAATGGGCTTGGAAAAATGCATCATGGCAGTGCGGCTCGCCTTTTACAAAGGCACCCGCAGATAACACATTGCATCCTTGAACCTCAGCACCCACATGCTTGGACATCCAATGACCACCTCACCCACCTACATGCCTTGGATGGGAGGCCTCTTTTGGGAACTTTCCTTCTCCAGTGGACACTAGCTCAATAAGACACCTTGTCTCTCTCAGTCTTATATTAAGGCTTGTGTAGCGTCTTTGAGCTATTGGCCCGATGTGTGGGGGTTTTATGCATATGTTTAATAATATTAATGATGAGATGTGATTGGCATTGCTGTGATCCATGTGACTGATGAGCCCATTGAGGTCGTAGTTTTTTATGTGCAGGACGGTGGACCATGCTCGGCGGACAGGTGCTAGAGGATTGGTGCACATGGGGATATGATCAGTTTTGACCTCCATGGGGTTGAAGAGCCAACCAAGTGGATGTTGAGACCCCAACAAGGCCCGACAGGGCAGGAGATGGATCGAGGGCCTTTGCAGAAGAAGAAGAGGGCGTTCCATCGAGGGGCACTGGTTGAGGCGGACCTCACGAGTTGACCTACTTGCGGTGGAGCGTTGGCTCCAGATGACCGGGGCGTCACCATGAGGCTTATGGCGTCATCATGAGCGTATGGCAAATGGACAAGGTGGTTGGTACGTGTGGCAGTTTGGAGGCAAGGGCTAACGTTTTGCCACGGATCTTTGCGTGGCCCTAGAAGTGATCGCGTCTCCCTCGAGAGCTTGGCGTCTCACCTTTTGCTTGATTAAGGGTTTTACTTAGCATTTAATGTAAGCGGTATTATTTTGGTATTATGGCCTTGTCGGGCGCACATGACCTAAAAAGTAGAATTAGGTCATTGATACACTATATATTGAGGGTTTTGACTCTCATTTTATCATCATCTTTCATCACCACTTGTGAGGTCTGAAATTTACACCCTACTTTAGGGTTTTGGCTGATTTAGTGAGGCGCCTTGTTGAAGGAGATTCTCTTGGCATTTTGGCATTTCTCATGGTGGAGGGTGTTACAACTAGGGGTTTGCTATGATGTTTCTTGGTGAAATGTAAGTGAAATTATGCAAAACTTCTTAATTGAATGGTTGTATTGATATTACTTGCATTTATTATTATAAATTTGTTGCACAAACCCTAGGTGACAAGCACATAATTGGTCCTTGTCTCATGTCACCGTCAAGATTTCTAGCCATTTTGTTTCTTTGAAGTGAGATAGAACCTTGCCATATGACACTCGCTCTTTCATCTTTGAAGAGGATTGAGCCTAGCCTTAGCTACACTCATTTTCCCCTCTTCATATGCTAGCCGTACTTTCTAGAACTCAAGAAGGAGGAGATGTATCGGGCCTAGGTTATCTACACTTAGGGTGATTTTCTTCTAGGGTTTGATGATAGAGCCTTGTTGGAGCAACACTCTCCCTCATTGACTCTGATGTTGACTTTATCTTTCATGCTAGCATGTTTTGCCGTCTAAGGAAGGAGGAGAGAGAAACCTTATATAACAACAGAATTGAGCCTTTCTCCCCTAGGATTTTGTCTCTAAGGCCCTGCCACAGCAGCACTTCAAAGCTCTTCCCTCCAGTCCTTAGCCATCCTCCTTCAACTCCTGAATCCTTCATTATTGACTCCATTTCCCCTAAAGGCGATCTAAGACCTCAAGCGTTGAATTAGAACCTGATCTAAACACTTTTTAATACCTTTGAATTGAAACCCTAGCTGCACTAACCCTAGCTCTACCTAACCCTACTAACCATGAATGCTTTGGCGTTCCTCCTTGCTATTATATCATTGATCGACAGCGTTTTGTCTTTTGAGCAATTGAATGGTTGTTGAAGGCATTAATTGAGTTAAGAGTGATTTGTTATATTGAATGTTGTATCATTCTGGTATTTGTGGTGAAGTGACATCATTTATCATTCTTTATTTTGTAAACATTGACTTAGTCAACATTTACTTTCAAAATTCTTATATTGAGATATCAGATAGTCTTTGATTTATATGAAGTGCTAACCAAGATTGCGTGTCGGTTCATGTTGTATTGTCTCAAGTTGGTGCTTCTCTTTTCTTTGGTTATGCCTTGTGGTTGTTTGGGGACTATGGGATTGGTGATGCGTGAAGGGAATTGTCCTTGTCCTTTATCCTTTGCCCTTTCAAAACGGTCGTGGGACATCTCCCCTAGGCCTAACCTCCCCTAAAGAAGAAACTACCCATCGTGGTGACATTGTGTGGGATAGGTTCTTGTTACGCCGATTTGGCCTTCTACCTTATAGCCTTTACTCCCTAGCTTCTTGTGCAATAGCGAGGCCTTGTGGTGAGTTTCATGAAGAATCAACTTACATGCAGTTTTCTTGAAGAATGTGATAATGATTATGGAAATCGGAAATGAACAAATAAATGTGTGGTGAAAGATATTATGGTGGCATGTATGATTGGATGAGAGTTTGATGGAAGTAGTGGAAGCTTCATGAGCAGTAATGTTGATAAGTATGAGAAAAGTATGGAGCCAACCCACACACCCAACGGATTCTTGAGAAATGGCTAAGTATAGAGGCGTTACATACCAAAGGGGTGGAAATAAAAGTCGAGATAAAATTCAAATTAGTGCCCCCAAAGTATCATCAGTTCCTCCTAAGTCTAATGTGCCTACTGTCTGGTGAATATTGACTTAGGTGGATATTAAATAATGCAAAGATGTTAGTGCCAGTATTAGAAATCATGAAGATTCTTTCACAGATGGAAAAGCTACTTAAAGCCATACATGATCCTCCTAAGGTTATGTTGAAGCAACCGGTCGTGGCTTACCGGAATGAGTGTGTAGAAATTTCGGTCCTATCATTTTGTCTTCTTGAGTGCGTCTTTTGACAAGCCCTGAATCTAAGTTTTCTGTCATATTTTAATTTCTGTTGTTTTTATATGACCAAGCGTAGTTTTTGTTTTCTTGATGTGTTATGGTTATTTATCTGTTGGGTGCTCTTGCAAGTAGTTTTTATGTTAGGAAAAATACATAAATGCTTCCAAATAATAACAACACACCCTAAACTATCTTTTCTGTGAAATATGGGCCGGATCTAAGAGCTAATAAGCAGCCACTAAAATGCATAATTTGACACGGGTATTTTTGGTCACATGACCTGGATAAAACTTAGGGGAAAACCGGTTTGAGATATAGTGTATATATGGGGTAGAGCTAATATCTTTTACATTAAACAAAATACAATAAGAACACGGTACAATAGCAACTCGAGGAATGAAGAGATATCAGCTCAAGCGCGGATGCACAAATAGATGGATAGCCCCTCTGGCCGGATGCTCAATCCTTGAGGATGTTGAGGAATGTAAAACCCTCCACGGGAATGATCCTCTAACAACGTGGTCGCTCACACTAGCCAGGCATCAGGAAAATGATGGCTAGAAATCCTCCGGTGACAAGCTTGACACAGCAGCCATGCGCCCTCCTCTGTGAAGAATCTCTCCAATAAAATAAGGAGAATGCTGCTCCAAGCTGCTCTCAATCTTGGATGCAAAGGCCTCCCTCTTCACTCTCTCCTCATGCAACAAACCTCATCCTCATAGCTCCAAAGCTCCTCCTCTCACAGGCAAAAGTCTCCTCGTAAAGCGATAAGCCCCTCCTTGGCTCTTTTTGCCCCTCTTTTAGGCAAGAATAGGGTAACCCTAAGATTCAATGGATGAGATCATCCCAAATCCAATGGATGAGATCACTCCCCATAAATCTAATCCAAAACCCACTTTTGGGTTAAGTTCCATAAGTCTACTCATGTCTCCTCAAAATCACCAAAAAGGCCAATTTAATGTTCACTTTGCCAAAGTGACATAATGCACTAACCAAAGTCCAAAGTACAAATAGACATAAGTACTAGGACAAAGTGCCAAATAACTTCCCACATGTGCTAAGGAGGGAAAACACATGGGGAACACCTCCTCAATTACTAAACTCAACACTCCCTCTTCACCGCAGAAGGTGTTCCTCACCAAGCCCATCTTGTCTCACCAAGAAGACATGCTTGCCCGATGGCGAGTTGCTTAGTGAGAATATGAGATATGATCATCATGAATTAATATGCGTAGCTGACGGCCCTCTCAGACAATCTCGGATGAAGTGGTATCGATCTCAATATTAACTGATAGGTCGCCAAAACGGATTTCTCAGAGAGTTTTATGCAACTCGATTATCACAATGAATCACGGTCGGAGCCATCTCTGTCCAAATAACCCAACCCGGCATCTTGCGAAGCCAATGGCCTCTGGCCAGCGGGGCCGAGAACGCCATATATACTCTGCCTCATTTGAACTCAAAACAGCCCGACTACCTTGGTGAACGGGAAACAAGTCGACCTGGCGGCGGCACCAGGAGGTGCTTTTCACCGTGTTGACGCATCACGCCCGATCTGAATCTGACCAATCAATGACCCCATCGTCGGCGTAATCTGAGCCATAGTCCCTTTGTCCGACAACGCCACCTCAAGACATGTTTGCTAACCATACTTAGAACACCCAGCGGCTCGACCATGTACTTTGGTGAGGGGTGTTCCACTGAGCTTTATATATGCAGTGCAGTGTTGACCGGATACATCGATGAACCGATCAAGCGCACGTAAGCGTAGCATCCTGTGGCAGCTATCGGCGGTGGCTTCTTCGATTGATCATAAATGTCGACATGAGCTGCTGATCCTCCATCACGAAACTGCTCCCGGAATATCATTTGCATACTTTCCCTGTCCGAGAAATATATGACCATCCTGCTGTCATACCTCCATGCCCAGAAAATGGTGCATCAATCCAATGTCACTCAACTCAAACTCTGTACCAAGTCACCGGCTTGCGGTCGGCTATGAGATCCTGAAGCTCTGTGATGAACAAATCATCCACATATAGTATGAGAATGGCGTGTACCACCTCTAATGATGAAATAGAGGTTTGGATCGGCATCGCTCTTCGGGCTTATCTGAAGCAAATAGGTGTCTATCGGTGAGTACCAAGCTTCGAGGGAGCTTGCTTGAGACCATAAAGTTACTAACTCTCGAGAAGGCCTGCGCGTGAATCTCCACAATCACTCACCTCAAAGCCACAATTTCGATGTACCTCGCTCCTCGATGAAGCCGTCGAAAATCGGTTTAACATCCATCGTCAGATAAGCCAACCCATCTGTACGCTATGGCCGATAATAGATCACGATGGAGGTGTGGCTCCATGGCCCCAGTGCGAATGTCTCTCATAATCGACTCCCTCAATCGAGAGAAGCCACAGTGCCACAAATCGAGCCTTGTGTTTCTCCATGGCCGCCATCTGCAGCAATCTTGATCTTATACAACCATCTAGAAGTCACAGCGGACTTCCCCTGAGACCTCGGAACCACGTCCCAGACATCGTTGCGCACAATTGAATCATACTCCTCAACCATGGCCTCCCTCCAAACCTGCTCATCAACTTCCTGCACAAATGTCTGTGGCTCGATATCCCTGATAGTAGTCACTAATGCCAAGTATGCTCCCAATATGACTGGTGGCCTCCTCTGTCTAACCGATCCTTGGGCTCCCCTACATTCAATGGCCTCGCCAGAGTCTCCTCGCCATCTAGGTTTCTTCTTCCCTGAAGTGGTCAAAGGGAAGTAAGGTCTCTCTACACAAGGGTAATGGCCTCAGGACACGCTGCAACACTCTGCGATCCTAAAGTATGACCTCTCTTTGGTGACTCACGAAGGCGTGCATGGTGACCACATGCCCACGAAAATGTGGTGTGCACGACGGCGGTTGTGCTCCCTGCAGGCGCAAGATGCAGAAGCTGCATCAACCTCATGCAGCTCCGGCTCAGACTCAAGTGATCTGCAAGCCCTATCCTCCTCAAATCCTAACATCTGCTCACCACCACTTTCCTAAATGGCAGAATGTAGTCAGATAGGCTTTTGACACCTCTGGTATCCTACTAGAATCCCCTGCAGAGCTGTGGGGTCTAGCTTCTTCCTCCTCTCCAAGGGGACATCTCGGCGTCGAGCATCCAAAATCGTGTGCTCCAACGCCGGGCCTCCTCCAGTGAGGCCTCCACCGAGTCATCTTCCCCAAAATCTGTGGGGACTCGTTATAGCGGATAAAATCTTGTTACAACATGCCTCTGCTTATAGTACAAAGGCAAACTCTGATCATGCGGCATAGATCTGTTGCCTGATATCAGCAGTTCTTCCTCACCGACATTTGGATTCTGGCGGCGGGGGTTATTACCAGTCATCTCTCTCTGATGCCATGCTTTGAGCGCGAAGTCCACAAGCGTAGCGAGAATACTCTCAGGATTGTCACGGCCTTAAAGCCCCTTAAGACCTTGATCCTCTTTCGGTTCTCCTGAGAGCCTGAACTCTTGGAGGCAGATGAAGACCATGCTCTTGGCCGAGGAAATAGATCCAGTTCTTCCTCGAGTAGTCGTCAATAGATGTGAGATAATACTCACAACCACTCAAGGACTTCCAGGACATGGGCCCACACACAGTGTGGCTGCTGTCCATTATCGGTGATGGCATCGCTGGCTGGGGAGCAGAAGCCTTGGCAAACTTACCCAGTACCCTCTACCAAACATCCTGCTCAATGCGTGGCACTCAGGTCACAATCTCTCTCGATCCTCCAAGAGCCCCATGATGTAGGTGTCCCATCTGCTGATGCCACAACTCACATAGCTGTCCGCTGGCGATGCTAGCCACCAATGCATGTAGTGGCTGAAACAGTAGTCGATACAAGTCTCCCTCTCTCACTCAATCACACCATCTGAGTCTATAGAGCCACCTCGAGGATAAATGGTACCTCGGTGCCCCTGAATAAAACCTCAAGACCTCTATCACAAGAGGTGGAGGCGAAAATCAAGTTCTTCTTCATCCAAGGGACGAAAAGAACATGGAGTGAATAATGCTCGATTGTAAAGTCCTCTCTCCTAAAAGAAATTGTGCCAATCCCGGTAAGCTGTAACAATCACATTATCTCCCGGTGAGATGTATCTATCACGACCTCGGTGTCATAAAGTCGGAAAAAATGCTCTCTCCACTAGTGATGTATTCCGATGCTCCGTGTCAATATACGGATATCACGGTGAGTACTCCATAGAGCGCAATGGCCGAAATGCCTCTGGCTGGCGAGTCTGAAGTCTGTCTCCTCTGCTGTAGTCATTGTACCACCACTCTTCTTCTTCCTATTAGGACCTTGTCTGCGCGCAGTGCAGGGCTTCTTCCTAAACAAAGCACTTCTTTGCTCATATCTACGCCACGACCAACTGCCATGACCAACTGCTCGGCCCTTTGCCACTCGACCCTTTACCACTCTGCTCCTCCTCCCACTCCTCACGATCGCGGCCCCGGTTTGGGACCTTACTACCCGACCACCAGTAGGCCTTCTTGCCGCCTTTGCCCCGAAGCAGATCCTCTCCCTGTCCACTCTGGCTGGCGCCTGCAGAAGACTACGATGCTTATCGATCTCTCGGGAGATCATCCCACATCCTCTCCCATGTGGGCAAATACTCCCACAGCGACAATGCCGAATGAATGGACTACGGTTTGGTGAAGCTTGCAAAGCTTGCCTCACCAAAGAGTTTAATACGATCACCTAAAGAAGCGGCTCGAGCTGGAGTCTACGATGCAGGTGAATCTAGCGAAATGAAATGACTCATCCTTGAGCATCACGAATGCTCCCACGAGTCTATCATGAAGAACCATCTTACGGTTCTCATTAGAACTCTCGTGTAAGTGATCCAAAGGCTGCCCACATCTCGTATGCATTGGCCTTCCCCGTCACATGGGGATTGATGTGATCTCGGACTCCATCCGAAATGGTCCTCTTCGCCTTGTTGTTCCTCTTCCCTAACTCTGCCACCAAGGCAGGGCTTGATCAAAGGAATGGAATTAGCCCGACTATATCCCTTAGCTTCGAGGTCCTCCGAAACCGAACCAATTGACGCTCCAAAGACCAGTTTCTAGCCCTAGCTAGCCTATCCTCAACACTTATCTGAGAATCATGACATCAACTATGGCCCCGCAAACTCAATGATGCTACTCGCCCGGAACACATTGTCTCGTCTTCGTGGCGGGTGTGAAAGGAGACAATATTGAGCCCATTCCTCACTCCCTGTCAAATGGGTGAAAAGAGGTCAAAGAAATCAGCTTCACTCCTACTGCGTAGTTGTGAAAAGATACTGATGACAAGTGTCAAAAATTTCCCAACTGTCCTCTACAAAACTTTTCCCTCTGACAACCACTGAATGATTCAATGGCTTTCCTCAAAATCTGCCTAATGAATGTATATATGGCAGCCACACAAATCGATGTCCAAACTATCCCGAAAATCGGCCCGACTGACTCACGATACCATGTAGAAATTTCGGGTCTATCGGTTGTCTTCTTGATGCAATCTTTGATATTGAAGCTAAGATCGGAACACAACATCACTTATATTTTAATTTCTTTGTTTTATACTTGATGGCTGTAGTTTTTTTTGCTGATTTGTTATGGTTGTTGTATCTGTTTGGGTGCTCTTGCAAGTAGTTTTTACGTTAGGAAAAATACATACATGCTTCAAAATAATAACAACACACCTATTATATCTTTTATGCTGAAATATGGAGCGGATCAAGAGCTAATAAACAACCATAAAATGCATGTGTGAACCACGGTATTTTGGTCTATGACCTGGATAAAACAGGAAAACCAGGTTTGAATGTCTTGTATGAGTGGGGCTAATATCTTTTACGATGTAAATACAGCAGAACATGGTACAATAGCAACTCTAGAATGAAGAAGATATCCGAGCTCAAACTGCCGGATGCACAAATAGATGAATTAAGCCCCCTCTGGCGCAGTCGCTCGAGAGAAATCCTTTGAGATGCGAGAATGTAAACCCTCCAGAATGATCCTCCTGTGGCATGGTCACTACACTGGCCCGACATCAAAGGAAATTGATGGCTGAAATCCTCTAGGTGACAAACTGACTGCCAAGCCATGCGCCCTCTACGCTAAAGCAATCTCCAATAAAATAAGGAAGAATCCTGCTCCAGGCATATCTTTGGATGGCGGCTCTCTTCCCTCTCCTCATCCACCAGCAAACCCCAACTCCTTAGCTCCAAAGCTCCTCCTCTCACAAGCAAAAGCCTCATGAGCAATGGCCCCTCCTTGGCTCTTTTGCCCTCTTTTGGGCAGAATAGGGTAACCTAAGATTCAATGGATGAGATCATCCCAAATCAATGGATGAGATCACTCCCATAAATCAATCAAAACCCACTTTTGGGTTAAGTTCCCTAAGTCTACTCATGTCTCCTCAAAATCACCAAAAGGTAATTTTAATGTTCACTTTTGCCAAAAGTGACATAATGCACTATAACCAAAGTCAAAGTACAAATAAACAAAAGTACTAGGTACAAAGTGCCAAAATAACTTTCCCACATTTGCTAAGGAGGGATAACACATGGAGAACACCTCCTCAGGTACTAAACTCAACGGGGCCTTTTTGATGATTTTGCAGAATTGGGATAGTAAGAATGAGAAGAATTTACCTTCTACCTTTATTTACTTGTGAATGGCAAGTTGTTACACAGTACGTACTGGGTCGGAGGCAAGCTTCGAGATGTTATGACTAAAAAAGAAATATTAACTGAGTTGAACTTAAGAATATCTAGACCTTACCATAGCATTTGTGCCATGGATAGTAAAATGATTGAAGTGCATGGATTGATTAAGAGGTTTGCAAGTACACTTAGCAACATTTTCGGATATTATGTTTGAGATGGACATTGTTGTAATAGATGTGCCAGATACTTGGGAATGTTGTTGAATAGAGAAAGGCGGTTGATTTGGTGGTAACACAAATGAATTTATCTTATGCCACCCTTCCTACTCTAGATGGGAACACTTTCAAGTTGAACATGGAAGTGTTTATAAGATATCATATTGAAGATCCTAAAAACCCCAAAATAAATTAAAGTTTACTGATGAGGGTCTTGGTAACTATATGCCATTTGTCTAACTCCATTGTGCCCATAGAAGATAAAGCAAGATGAGTTAGACAAGTGTGGTACATGAACTTTGATGTGGTGTTTTTCTAAACGAGGAAAAGATTAATGAAATTGACTAGCTTCAAGCTCCAAATGGTAAAGATGTTGAAATTTGCTTATAGATTGGGTTTGATGCAACTAATAATGTGGTAGTATGAGCTTTGCTCCTTGGTTTTAGAACTTTGCAAAGATAGTGGTATAAGATGTCTAAACATCAAAGAGGATTTAGACTTGGTTATACTGTGATTAAAAAAGTAAATTTTTCTTGCAAGTCTAAAAGATTGAAAGGATATAGGAATGCAATTTGGAACTTAATGAATGACCTAGATGCTATAGACTTGGTTGTTATTCCTAGAGAACAGAATTCAATGGCAGATGAACTTGCAGTAGCTATTTCCACACTTCAACTTCCAGACGGTTTGATTGATGAGAATATTTCGATTGAAGTGATCTTTAGACCCTCGGTTCCTAATAATGTAGATCATTGGCGGGTTTTTGATGATGACAACCCAATTGATTGGTTAACCTTTCATTCTTGAATTTTTAGAATTAGGCATAAGTTTGAAAGAAGAGGGTTGTAATTACAAAAAAATAGATGATGAGGTGAAAGCACCCCCCCTAGGCGAGTCGTATCTTCAGAAAGGGATTTTGATGAGCAGGGATGGTCATAAGAAAAAAGAAGAGTCAAAGAAAAACTATGTGATTACCTTGAAGTCAACATTGGAACTAATGAGAGCCTAGCATGGTAAAGGTAGGAAGAACTACCCTATAGAAGAAAGGAATGAAATTGTTAAGTTATTAAAAGGAATATAGGGATGTCTTGGTCTTTAATTATGATGAACTCAAATTCTATAGGAGGATGTAATCAAGCATGTGATTCCTCTTAAAGAAGAAACCAAACCTTTTAGGCATAAGTTGGCCGGTTAAACCCCAGTTAGCTCCTTTGGTCCCACAGGAGTTACAAAAAATGTTAGAAGCAGAGGCATCATTGCACAAACGGTGCTTCATGGTGTTCAAATTTGGTTGTTACTAGGAAGAAATTTGGAAAAAGAGATAGGCTATACCATTGACTTGAGAATTTAAACTTTCTCTCAAAGACCACTACCCCTTCCCAAGATGGAAACCTTACTTCAAAGAGTTATGAGGATCTGGAATGATTTACATGCTTGATGGTTTTCGGGTTATAATCACTATCGGTTTAAAGCGAGAAGATAGGCATAAGACAACTTTACTACTCATGGGGAACCTTTGAATATCTCGAGAATGCCATTTGGTTTATCAATGTTGGAGCTACTTTCGAGCTATAGTTATGTCTTTGAAATTTTGATTGGGAAATTGATTGAAATATATCAAGATGATTTACTTGATGACCTACTGGGATGGGAAAATACACATTAACCACCTTAGGCAAGTTTGGACTTGGTGTAGAGAATTTGGTATTTCTCTAAAATCCACTTTAAAGTCGATCTTTAGGGGTGGTGAAGGTAAATTATTGGCCACATAATTACTAAAGATGGAGTAAAGTTAGACCTGGTAAGAGTTGAAGCTATTGGTAAGGTGCCTTTGCCTACATCAAAGAAAGCTCTTCAATCCTTCTTAGAAAAAACCACTTTTGTCATAGGTTCATTCCTAACTATTCTGAGATCATGAAACCTATATATAAGTTACTTAAGTAGGATGTAAAATTTGAATGGAGTGAATAAAGTAAATGAGCTTTTTAGAGAGAGTATTAAGACTGCCATATGTGGAGCTCTAGTCCTTATTAGCCCAAACTATGAGAAACACTTTCAGATTTTCTCTTTTGCATTTGAAGACCTTATTGTTGGTGTTGCTTCAGAGAAAAATGATCAAGGCCATGAGCAGCCATTGCATACATGAGTAGGGCCTTGCAGAATTGAGAACTAAAGTATCCCATGTTTGAGAAAGCAGACATGCCTTAGTCAAATCTCTCAAACATTTGAGAGTCTTCATCGGATATTCCAAAGTAATTGGTTATGTTCCTATTTTTGCGGTTAAAGATGTTCTATCTCAGGGTGGAAGGATTAGGCTCAAGGGAATAGATAACTGCTAAAATCCAATAGTATGATTTAAAATCAAACCTACAAAATTGATTAGGGTCAAGGCCTAGCTAAAATGTTGGCAGAAGTAAATGAAAAGGTAGGTATGGTTTGTCAAATGACAATGAAGAATAATCTAACTTATTGAAGCTGGAACAAGTGGAATGGTATACGGACATCATCTTTTATCTTAAGATCTAACTTGTCCAAGCCACCTAGTAGGACCTGAAATGGGTCTTGTTGATCGCCTCTTCAACATAGGTGGTCAACTCCATATTATAGAAGTGCATCATCGGATATACCATTGTCATGAGAACTTTAGTTCTCATGATGGGATATGCCTCGTACTTCCTTTTGTGGCCCAGATTTCCACACCCCTGTGTGGGTCAATAATCTAATAGGTTTGCATGAGTCATAGTTAGGTCAATTACCTTGGGATCGGTTCATTAGGAGAATTCCTTTCATAGAGGTTTATCTCGGGTTATCAATTGGGCTTTTCCTCCTTATTGATTTCCCTTGAGTTCCCTCACACTTACAATAATTCCTCCAAAGTGATGAGCGTTCTAATGGGCTTATCTTCGGGTAACTATTGTTTAGGGATGATGTAAATGACCATGCAAGACATCTTAGAAAGAGTTTGTGGCGGAATTCCCTTGAGTCTAGATTGGTTTTTTAATTAATTAATTTTTAATTAAATTTCCCTAAGTTTGAAGGTTTAATTGTTAATTAATTAATTATTTTTAGCAAAATTATGTAAAACTAGGTCTTTGGGTTTGATAGGGGTATTGTGCTCAAAAGAAATGGAATAGCACCCCTACATCCATGGACCAAGTTTCAACTTCGAGTTGGACAACTTTTGCTATGGGTTTCTCCACCAGTGGCTTGGTCAGGTGAAAAACAACAATTTTAGTACTAAAAGTCAAACATGGCAAAATGTGTTGTGATAATGAGTTAGAGGATGATGTAAGATGGATAAAGGTGAGAGAGGATTTTTCTAACCTTTCCTAACCCTCACTTCACCCCCTCACCTAGCCATAAAGCAAAAAGCGATCACTTTTCCTAGGTGGTGTGCCTTCCTTAGAAAGTCTCCAAAAGTAAAAAAATAATAAAATATTTAATGGGAGACTTATGATATCCCTTGGCATGCTTTTCCTAGCCTCCCACTACACTTTTTGTTTGATCCCAACACCTCACAACTCATTTACTCCACTCCATTCCCCACCTCTCCCCCAAATGGTGCACCATCCTAGGAGAGTTACGCCCCCTCATCTAGAAATTTGTTTTGTGGTTGGGCTCCCTTTCTCTCCTTGGCACACATCCCATAAGCATCACACTACTCTTTTGTGTGATCCCAACACCCCTAGCACTCATCCACCTCATGGATCCCCCTCTCAAACCCTAGATGGTGTGCCCTACCCATGGGATTCTAGCTTATGTTTGATGTTGGATACTTGGCATTAATCCAAGAGGGTGGTTGTCTCTCAAGTATAAATAGATCCTCTCCTCACTTCCTCTTTACCATATCTTGACTGTGTTATGCTACTTGATTTCCTCTCTCTCTCTCTTTCTTGTTCCATCTTTCTTCTATTCTTTGGCTCTTAGGGTTTTAGAACAAGTATTTCTCAGATCCCTTTCTTGAGCAATATAAAGGAGAAACTTTGGAGGATCATTGGAAGGACAACAACAAATACACTATTCTTGTTACATGTGAGGTAAACTTGTATGGTTTGATTTGATTTATGCATAGGCTAGATCTTGGGTAAGTATTTTATTTGAGTAGATATAACAAAGTATTCTTGTAGATCTATATGTGTGAATTGCTAGATAGGGTGCAAGTATTTTCATCTTATTAGCACATTCCTCCATATTATCTTGGTATGCATAGATTTGGCTAAGTTTTTGCGAGGTTTAGCTTCAAAGGGTTTCATTGCAGTCTCAAGGAAGAGTCCTCCTTAGAACACACATAAGATCTCCTTTCTCTCTTCTTTTCTCATTCTTTTGTGCTGTCCTTTCTACTGTATGACTAGCATTAATATAGTAAAGTGGTCATCTAAATCTATCTTTTCTATAAAAATTCTATGTGAAAAATTCTGCCAAAATAGAAATTTTTTCTTCATCTTCTTGTTGTGTGTAGCATTTCCAAAAAGGATACCTTGCTGGTTTTTGCAGTTCAGATCTGGTTGAGAGGGTTATGCTACCCCAAAGACGTCCACACAACTCAGGGCATACTCTTCAGAGTGGGTAACATTCTCAACTTTTCTCTCTACTTCTTGGGCATACTTTTTTCATTTCTTGCTGATTTTTAGTTACTCATAGTGTGGGAGAAGGATTAGTGCGGCCTACTTCCCACGTGTGAGTTTGGGTAAAATCTAGCTTTGAGTTTTCTATCTCTAAATCCCTCTCTCAAGCTAGGGCGTGGGGTTAGTGAGCTTCTTCTCTTGCTTGCTTGCCTTGCTTCTCTCTTCCTTTCTTGGCCTCTTTCTTTCCAAGTTATTTTCTAAAGCTTAATAATTACCCACACCTTGGGAGAGGAATACTAATTTGTGAGTTAGGGACTAATGTTTTGATCTATTTATGCTTTAATGGTTTAAAATCATCTAGATCTAGATCTCTCACACATTAATCTTTTAAGCTTAAGCCCTTGGGGCATAATCAACTACTTAGATCTATTTGCATATTATATCTTTCAAGATCTATTTTGTTGCTTGCTTTAATCCAACATACACTAAATGGTTTATGCATTAATGGTATAATAGACACTTTCTGTCATGTTCTAAAATCTTAAGGCCATTTGCCATCACACTTAAGTTAATGGTTGTTGGATAAAGTGGATAGTGTAGGTACACACTTAAATCTTCAAGCTTCTTTTCTTAGTGCTTTGCTCTTAATGATTTAAACAAACATAAGATAAGTGGTGCAAGCTTGAGTTCTTCTCTCTTTGGCAAGTTGTTCTTGCCATTGTGCTTTAGTAGTTTTTCTTAACAATCTTTCTCATGTTAATGGTGCAATCATAGTAACAAACTAAATTGTTATTTCAGCTTGCTTTTACATTGCTATACATGTGTTAGATGCTTCATTCTTATGCTTAAACAACATAATAATTTGAAGTGAGTTTCGGCCTTGGCAATAAATCACCATTTTAAACCATCATAAAATCACTAAAACACACCTAAAAGTCTAACAAATTGATATATCAGCAATAGACTTGACAAGGGTACCTTAGACCACCATCTTCCACCATCTAAGCAGAGTTGAGGAGACCTTGGAAGGTGGGCAGGGGCCAGGTCTCCCTGGTGAAGAGGCGTCCTTTAAAGTGAAACTCCATTCTTTGGGTTATTTGTATTCATTAGGGTGGGCCTTGTTGCCTCACTATCTTGAGCATCCAGCCTATTTGGCAATCGGAGGAGGCTTTGGTGGGAAACATCTAATAAGAAGATGGCAAAATCCTTTCAATCTTAAAAACCCTTAATCACTAAGTATTTGATAACCTTGGTTTAAATCGATATATCTTATGGTTTAATACTTGTGAACCTAATCTCTAAATCTCTTTCATCTAATAATACCTTGTGGGTTAAATAACTAAGTGTTGAGAACATAATCATTGTGGAATACTTATGCCTTAACTTTTAGATCTTCTAAGTTTCCTTTGAATTGTGAATGTTGACTGTGACAGCTAGGGTGGGCCTCGTTGCTTCACTATCTTGAGCATCCAGCAGCTATTTGGCAATCGGGGGAGGAGGCTTTGGTGAAACATCTAATAAGGGTAATAAAAATCTTTTCAATCTTAAAAAACCCTTAATCACTAAGTATTTGATAACCTTGGTTTAAATCGATATATCTTATGGTTTAATACTTGTGAACCTAATCTCTAAATCTCTTTCATCTAATAATACCTTGTGGGTTAAAGAACTAAGTGTTGAGTACCATAATCATTGTGGAATACTTATGCCTTAACTTTTAGATCTTCTAAGTTTCCTTTGATTTGTGAATGTTGATGTTGCCATTAAGGAGCAGTCCAATAGAGTAAGTGCTATTGGGGCATGCTTAGGCTTAATGTGTTGATGATACTCTCGCCTTGATTTTCTTGATATCCTGCACACATATAACGTGATTAGCTTGTTGTATTGTATCATTGTATATCTAGCATTCTTTACTATAAGTATTGGTATATTTATTCTTTTGTAAGTAACTTGTAATTCTATTGTAACGAAACACCCTTTAATTGTAGTTGACCCCTTGTCCAACCTTAGGCACTAGTCTTAGTTGACTTAGGAAAAGGCTTGCTTCACATACTAACCCTTGCATCTTGCATTGTTGCCTTAGAATCATAGGTTGGACTCCCCCAAAACCTTAACAAATTAAAATCAACTCCTAGAACATAAACGCTAAATCTTATCTAGTAACTAGGGTCTACCCCCCTTGGCTTCCCTAGGAGTAAGCCTAGACGGAAGAGGTTCCGGTCAAAGTGACAACGTGGGCTGTGAACCTAGGCATTGTGCCTCCAAGGACACACTAAGTGAGTCGGACTTAGCTCACATCTGCCAGTGTGTATAAGGACGGCAAGAGGGCTTTAAGGTTAAAATCTTCTAAGTATGTCCTTACTAGAGATGGATTAGGATGGAAGAATCCTGATGGGGTTATCCTTAGATGTGTGGATGACGTTGAGTCAAAGAAACTAATGGATGAATTCCATGGAGGATTTTGTGGTGGACATTTTTCTGCTAAAACTACTACCCACAAGATCCTTAGAGCAGGATATTATTGGCCCACGATATTTTCAGATGTACACCAGTTTGTTCGGAAATGTGAGCCATGTCAGCTTTTCACAGGAAAGCAGAAGTTAGCAGCACTCCCTTTGCAGCCAGTAGTGGTTGAAGCACCTTTTCAGCAGTGGGGTTTGGACTTCATCGGGAAGTTTAATGATAATTCAAGTAATGGTTATTCATGGGTTATCACAGCAACAGATTACTTTACAAAGTGGGTTGAAGCCATTCCTACCAAGTCAGCAACTGAAAAGGTTGTGATGGATTTCTTAGAAGACAGAATCATAACCAGATTTAGGGTTCCATCAAAGATAGTAACAGATAATGCCAAGGCCTTTTGTTCAGCTGAGATGTCATCTTTTTGCTTCAACTATGGTATTATCTTATCACATGCATCAAATTACTATCCCCAAGGAAATGGTCAAGCAGAGTCAAGCAATAAAAACTTAATGACCATAGTTAAGAAGATAGTTGGTGAAAACAAAAGATCTTGGGATAGTAAAATCAAACATGCATTATGGGCTGACAGAATAACAAAGAAAGCA
>SNQJ01S0119933.1:14795-32817 GCA_010110895.2 Picea sitchensis
GAGGGTTGATTGCTTTTTTCTCTTATATTGATAGTGAGGCTTACAGGTTACTTGTAAGACTATCATCTTTTCCTCAATCATTCCTAGCCCTCAGATCCTCTCATTATGAACTTTATCCAATGGTGGTGAATTAATCAAGCATTTATATGCATCAATGGATGAGATGCACCATTTTCTTGAGTTAGGTGGTCCAAACCATTTAATTTTCATTTGTCTAGTCAAAATATGGGCTTCCGCCTCATTATTAGACACCCCTAATGAGGATGATTTACCTTCCCTAGCTATACTCTAACACTCCCTCTTAGCAAGGGAGGTAAAGTCACTATATTTTTCTTCTCCAAGATCCACCTCACTATGTGTTTCTCCCTATGAGTCTGAGAGGCCCAACCATTCCATGTTTGGGCATTCTATTTTTTCTGCTAGGATGGGCCTGTTACACCCTGTACTAGAATTATATGAGTATCCCCATTCATAAATTTGAGTCCATTCCCAAAATGTAAGCATATTTATAATAGCCTATTTTTCTCTTACATCTTGACTTCCAGACTCATTGCTTTCTTCTGTGAGTCTGTAACAGGTTGTCCCCACAGCTTATATAACCCATATTCACTTATGCATATCATTACAGGTGGTCATGGTTCTTGAATTTTAACTAAATGTATGTGTACACTGTAGGAAAAGAAGCTTTCACCATAGCCTTGATGATCCAAGGATGATATTGAGAGAAATTTGATTCTCATACATGGTACATACAATACTTCTGGTATTTTGAAAATTCTTCGCGATTCTAGCTGTAGTGATACTACCCCTTTTCCATGAAATTCCATCATATTGGAATGCACCCCACACTTAACAATTCCTGAAGTTTGACTTGAGAATTTTTGAATTCCAAGTCGGTCACCATTCATGTGACTCATGACCCCACTTTCTATGTACCATCCTACCCTGGCTCTGTCCTCTGTATCCAAGAACAAAGTGTATTCATCCTTAAACATTCTAGAAAACTCTCTAGTTGTGGCATCCAATTGTTGCTCATCTTCCTCTTCTTTGTTTTCAACTTCTACAGAGGTTTCAATCTCTTTTATTCTCCCTCTTTCACCAAATCCCTTATTATCTTGGGTTCACTGGCTAACAAAGTGTCCAAGCTCTCCACACATGAGAAATAAATGAAAATCATACACTTTGTCTCAATTCTTCAAAGTCCATTGGATACAAAGTAGTAAATATTGGAATACATGACTTAGTTGAAGGGCAACCTCATCTTGTCCTTGCAAGGTTCAGAAATGAAATCAAGTTTCAGTCTTGGAAAAAAAGAAATCAACCCACATATGTTATGTTTTATTAAGTAGAGATTCAACACAAAATGAGACTATTATTTGTATTTCCACACACATAAAGGGATACCACCTGTATAGGAGTGGACATTTGCATCTTATAATAATTACCTACATAAATTATCTCAATAAAAACAAACTTCTTTATTTTGTATTTCTCTTGTATATATATATTTTTATTTGCAATACTAAATCAACAAAGGAATCTTGATAATATATTGAGTTCTATGGAACCTAGGGTTGTGAACTGGTACATTGTCACAAAAGGAGAGAATGAGGAATAAAAGAGGTTGAATGCAACCTATATAATCAATGTGGCAAGGAACCTTTGATGCTCATTTCCCCTTATACCTAAAGACATTGTTGAGGTCAATCCTGAAATGATACTTATTATATTGATTTCAAGCATTATGCTTTGGAGTCTTACAAAAAAAACCAGTGAATATGTAGGGATTTCAGATAGTGAAAATGGAAGTGTAACTAGCATTTCCTCAAACATTGTTATTGGTAACAGTACTTCAAAGGATTCTTTACCACTTGATAATAGAAGTGGAAGACTATGTGGAAGTATTGGTTTCATGTCCTTGGCTTCATATCCAATTCACCCAGGAGGAGATTCAAACTTTAAAATAACAATATGTGTCCATGAAGAAGGAGAAGGGTGAAGTAACTGTTGGGGATTTGAGATCTAGAATGACTAAACTGAAATATTTTTGAGGAGTTATTCATCGAGGAGGAGGTAGGAGTTGTTGTGGTGGAATACCATCCGAATTCAAAAGAGATTGTGGATTTCAAAGGTTTTCTATGTATTTATCTTAATTTGCAAACACATGTAGATACAAAATTAAGTGGTTCCAAGAACAAATCTACATTTCTAAAGACTTCCACAACCACCTTGCTTCACACAATTGGTGAATATGATAAGGTGGAATTTTGTTTCTCATATCAATATCTACCTTAGAGATGATCCAGTGGTGAAAATATACCTTCTAATTGATCCTATGAAAAATTATCTCTTTGATATAGTGAAAGATGGCATTCTTCTATGAAAATTGATCAATGTGGTTGTTCCTGGAACCATTGATGATGGAGAAATAAATACAAAACCAAATATTAATCCATGAGAAATAAATGAAAATCAAAGTCCATTGGATGTACAGTAGTAAATATTAGACACGAAACATAGTTGAAGGGAATCGTCATCTTGCCCTTGCAAAGTTCAAAAACAAAATCAAGTTTCAGTCTTGGACAAAAATAAATCAACCCACATATGTTATGGTTTATTGAGTAGATATTCAACACAAAATGGGACTTACACCACTATGCCCATGCCTTATCATATGTCGATAAATCAAATTTATTTTTCTCACCTTTCCACCAAGAAAATCATTACATGAACATGGATATATGTCCATATCATTCTCATCAGCTATTCTATCATCATATGCATGGTATTCATCAATTTTCAGCCTTCGACTTTGACTCATCTTTGATGTTCTGCATTCCAATATTAGTTTGATATGTTAATTAACAAATTTCATGTAATTTAGATAGTACAATGGGCACAAAATCAATTAATTTGTTGTTAACAATAGCAAGATTGACAAGGAACTAATCTAGTCTATGAGTTTGCAATTTCTAGTTGTGAAGAAAGGTTGGGAAAAGAAATAAATGCTTAGAGAAGCCAATATGAAATGAGAAAGGTGTCCTAGAAAGAGAATTTTATCATCCTTAGCATATCTGAATCCTTTGCAGTTTGGCAGTCTTATGGATCATGTAGTTCTTACTGCAACTAATTCCCACTCTCAGTTTTGGCCAAGTTATTGTAGATTAATGATTTTTGGGCCACTTGAAGGAGCTTGAAAGAATTTGTTTCTAAAACTATCATGCACTGAAACTATCAGAGTTACATTTTTTTTTCTAAAACTATCATGCACTGAAACTATCAGAGTTACATTTTTTTTCTAAAACTATCAGAGTTCCATTTTTATGATATTGAATAATGCTAGAAAGTGACCACACTTGTGATTCTAGTTTAGATCTACTCGATTCAACACAACAATACATACATCAGATATATCGCTCACCAGGGTTTTCAAACCAACACAGATAGGGTCTTACAACCAACAAAGACATATAATTATATGGTGCCTCTAGTTATTATTCCTCCTAGTGTATCCATGACCAAGAGGACGCTATGTGTAACCAAAAACCCCTTCGTGAGTATGGGAATAACCAGTTGGAGATTTCTTTGTTTTTGCAAGTAGTAATGATCATGCTGAAGAAGAAATACATTGGAGGATATATCTGGGAGTGGAAGAATGAACCCTGTTCTACATTAGTTCTCTGCTGACTTATCGATTATAATTGAAGAGCAGCAAGAGGAATATTAGTTAGAGGAAAAATATTCACCTACTAGAAGAATGAAACTCTTATCTATAGAATATTTAAATAATGACTCGATGATTTAAAACAATAGACCCCTTTATTTTGACAAATATTTTGAACAAACTAAGCATATGGCTCTTGATCAATCATCTTGTGCAATAACCGAGAATGTACCACTAGTTTTCATGGACACTTACAGTTTGTATTTATGTAATAACAAGAGTATGTTTATTGGATGTAGTATCATGGAACATAATACAATACCTGAGAAAGAAAGTGATTCATATGCTAAGGAAATTTTTGATTACCCAAACTATGAATTTTTTAATATATTGTACCTTTATTTATTTATTGAACTTAACTCATAGAAAGTTAATTATGACTTCCATGTATTTGAAAAGGTTGGTTTAGTAGCATAGGAAATATATATAGGAAATTTTTAGTGGCATAGTCAACCAAGAGATTAGGAGTTGGAATAGGAGTTGAAGGAGTTGAAGGAGTTGAAGGATTATTCTTAGCCAACCCATGATCAATTAGGAGTTTGAGTAACTTAATTATTCAATATACCATCCATAGTCGGTCTTCATGGAGGGGATAGAGACATTCTAGTAGGGGCTTGAGAGAGCCTTTCACCATTAACCAAAATCCTTCAATTCACCTTTTAGCTAATAGAAGAATTTCACCTTTAGAATTTCAACTTATGCCATTCACCTTTAGCCTTTATCCCCTCAGCTCTTACAAAACAAAACCTCACCTGACCTAAGAACTGGAAATTGGAACCACTGGACTTACTCTCACAAGCACAAAATAACCCACACCATGAAAACAAGATGATCAATTTCTAATGAGGTGCAAAGTGATGGTAGTTTTCAATTGATAGACGTGGAAGATTATCTTGATTTACAAAACTAGGAAAAAATTGTCATTTAAATTATGTCAACAATATTTTTCTCTATGAGGTTCCTTAAAAAGCTTATTGAAATGAATTTTTTTAACCTCAACCATATAAGAAAACCTATGATATTTCCATCTCACCTCATTATTAACACTCCAAATGGTATTTGATATTTTCATCATCTTTGCATAGTTTTGAAAAAATAAGGTGTTTTCATCTCTCCGTGCTACCCAAGTTGCTCTATTTTTTTGCCTCCATTTTGATTCTTCCTAGTCAAGAAACTCCTTTTTTCATGGCTCCAAAATATTTAAGTTACTTATCTCTTATTCATTTAAAATTCCATTCATGTTAGGTTTGAAAATGTTAGAAATTTCTTCTTCCAGTATCCATGTCTACTCTTATGGATCCTTGAGTTTGGATTTGACCCACTCAACAAATTTTATTTTTGACAATTTTAAAATTGTGATCCAGAATATATTTGCAGAACGAAATTAATACATATTATTATCAAAATATGCTTAACATAGAATAAAGGATATTCAATAAAATTGGTTTCTATTCAATAAGGAAATAAATCGAAACTGTAAAATGCAGTGGAAACAAGCTTGCTAGAATGGTGGAAGATTATCTCTGAGAAGAGATGTGACGTCTGCACTCATTTGCAAGAATATGATTACAATGAGGCTTTGAAGGCCTTTTTACAAATAAACAAGAATGTCAAAAATCCTAGACATCCAAAAAACCTAACCCTAGGAGATGAAGCACCAAAAGTCATGTGGGCCCTGTTTGGGTAAGTTAGTACATCAACTTCCTGGGGTCATAACTTTTGCATACNTTTTTTTGAGAATCACTAGATTTATTCATAAAATTTCAAAGTACATTATGGTAGAGAACATAGGGAATTTGTTTTATCTCACGTATAAATAAGATATATAGAAATTTTATAAAAAAAATGTAATTTTATTAATAATTAATTATGACTAATAAGAAATGAAGGAAATGCATCATACAATCATACAATTTGACATTTAAATAGGTCAATCCACACATCATATAATGATACATTCATACAATACCATATGAAAATAGCTCGTGACATGTCTTCTCTATACAAGTGTTGCAATAGTCATTTAGAAACATTAATCTCAAATGTGTTGCAATAGTTCTTTGGAATCATTGATGTCAATTTGAGTCTTTATAAGATAAGGTAAGGTAAGATAATTTTAGTAATGTCCAGTGAATGACCATAAAACTAGGTCAATGAGACTAAAACAATACATTCAATGTAGGCATGAAAAGTGGGAGTGCAAAAGCAACTGCCCAATCGATTTTGAAAGAAGAGAGAGAAAGAACTAAGTGTCTAATATAAAAAAAATGCAATGTTTAACTAAGAGAAGATATAAATTGTAATGTGCAAGTATAAGAAACATGATATAAATTTAAGAGTCTCAACATTGAACAAAAGAGAGGATTTAAAGGATTTCTAGTGCTCATGTTCGATACTAAGGGTGAGGCCTTCAAAGTCATACATAATCCTATGGAAGACATGGAATGGACTGATCATCGCTCCCTCAAATATTAACTTATTCCTTACTCTCCATATAAAAATATATGAAATGTAGGAACAAAACGTGGGAGTGGAAAATTAATAACACAATTAATATTGAAACAAGAGAGAGAAAGAACTAAGTGTCTATCAAAAAATTGAATGTTTAACTAAGAGAATATATAAATAAGGTGAAAGTACAAGAAATATGTTATAAATTTAAGAGTATCAACATTGAAAAAAAGGTAGGATTTCAAGGATTTATAGTGCTCACGTTGCCTACTAAGGGTGAGGCCTTCAAAGGAATACATAATGGTGAAAGGATCTCTCAAGGGTAGGGGCTTGAGAGAGCCATTCACCATTAACCATAATCCTTCCATTCACCTTTCAACAAAATCATATCATCTTTAGACTTTCAACTTAAGCCATTTTAATTTAGCCTTTAGCCCCTCACCTCTTGCAAAACAACACCTCACCTCACCTAAGAACTAGAAATTGGAACCACCAAAATTACCCTCACAAGCACTGAATCACCCACCCCACGAAATCAAGCTAGTCAATTTCTAACGAGGTGCAAAGTGATGGTAGTTTTCAATTAACAGATGTGGAATATATAGTAACACCGGATGTGTCAAATAAAATTCATCCACATAAATATCTAGTGTTTGAAAATGTAAATATCCAGAAAGGAATAGATCCCAATAAAAAAATATATAGCACAAACAAACATCTAGGGTTTGCAAAAAAAAATCTATTTACATGTGACTTTGTTGCAGAAGGCCTCTGCAAATTCGAATTCTTACTTCACCTTTTGAGAAGTCTCCACATCATGTCCACAACTTTTTTATCCTCCATGGAAGTTGCTTATATACCTATACAAACTTCAATGATCAAATTAACTAAAACCCCTCTCCTTTGGTCGTCTCCAAGCTCCAATGGTCCAATTAACTAAAACCCCTCTCCTCTGGTCAGTTATGGCTCCAATTCAGACCTCACCGGCTCCAATAATGATCATGGGCTTCAATATTGGTCAGGTCAGAAACCCCAATTACACCTCCCTCTACTCCATCGAATATTTAATAATGCAACCACTCCCTCTGTGCAATATTGATTAGGCCAGAAACCCTAAATACACCTCCCTTTGCCCCGTCGAATACTTACCACTATAACCACTCCCTTTGCGCCCATGGACTAGATGTATATTACCTAAAACCCCAAACACATATCCATTTTCCTCTTCGAATATGTACCACTATTGGCACAGGGGTAGACCCAAGGTTCATATCCAAGAGAGCACCAATAAGCTCTAACTAGTGGCCCTTTTGGCTACAATTGCGAAGAATATGCAGTCTCACCCGAATAAATACTCTAACCAATACTCTGTAATAAGAATAGGGTTCTTGTTTTGGGATTCAGCGAAGTCCTTTTCTTGATCCTCTATCCACTTATGAATATTTGTCTATGATGGGAACCACCTTGACATTCCCTTAAGAATATTCAAGTCCCGACAATGGAACCATTTGTTGGCACATGGGAATACCTAGGGTTCAACTCCAAGAGTGCACCAACAAGCCCTAACTACTACCCCTTTCAGCTACACCTGTGAAGCAGATGCAGTCTCACCCGAAGAAGCTATGGGGGGCTTGCAGGACAGGGATGTCTACAACCAAGGGGAATATCAAGTGGATATAATACTAGAATAGTACAACATGCATATATCACTTATCAACTTAGATCTATTCCACACATCTATCATATCTACCATAGTAATGCAATACCAGTATATCAAAGGCAAAGAACATAGCATCAATCATTCACAACACAAGGTATACGTGGTTCACCCTCTCTCTATGGATATGTCCACATAACTGTTCTTTATAATATATTAAGTTAAAGCATATAACTCTTGTCTACACTCTCAGCTAGCATATCTTCTTTCTTCTCCTCTCTATCTCTCACCTCCCTGCGCTCCCAGATGCAGGGTTGATCTTCGCACCCAGCTGAAGATCTTACAATACAGAAGGCTCTTGTACTCAACACTTCTCTCTCACACAATGTTATTCACTCGATAACATGACAACAATCATAACACCAACAATAGTAACAACAATGAAAACAACCCATCCCAGGTCCTCTTGACCTCTATTTATACATTACAATCACTCACCGACATCCTTAGGCCAAAACGTAGGTGTCAAAACCCTAGATACCAAAACCTAGGTTCTCATTTCGCCTTTCTTCCTTGATCTTCGCTTAAGTTCATAACCAAGGGCCAACATTCTCCCAACACTCACCTGTGACTCATCCTAAGGTACTTCAAATCTGATCCTTTTGTTTTACTTCAACTTCAGACTGGGTAGTGCAACCTCTACTTTCTACTCCATGCCTCCTCTCCTTCTTTGTGCAAACTGTCTTTTCTGTGTGTGTTACCTAGTTTCAACTGCACCTCGTACCTAGACCCCTTTCCTTATGCTTTTACTTACAGCTGCGAGGCAGCTGATTGTCATAGTACAACTTCAATCGGCTCCCATTCACTAATCCTTCCTTACATTCTCTATTCAAAGTCTTCAACTGTGCATCTCATCCTTCTGTAACATAGGCGATCTCATATGGCCTGATCCAATGCGTTCTGAACTTCCTAGGATGTTTCATGAACTTACTGTCATATACCAGTACCAGATCACCTTTTTCAAATTCCTTCTTCTTGATGTACCTGTCATGATAGGCCTTCTCTCTTTCCTTATGTACCTGCTGATGAAATTCTGCAACAAATCTGTCTTACTCCAGTTCAACCAATTGTGCAATCTGCTCTTGAACAATGCCAGTGTCATCCATATCCATAAAGGAAACAATTCTTAGGCTTGGTACCAAATGTTTCATTTGGACAACGGCTTCGAGACCATATACCAACTTAAAAGGGGTCTGCATTTTTAGCTTCTTGCAAATGGTTCTATAGGCCCATAGTACTACTGGTACTCTTAAATCCCAGTAATCCTTGTTCACACTGCAAATCTTCATCAACGTTGTCTCCAAAATCTTGTTAAATGCTTCTACTATTCCATTTGCTTGTGGATGGTAAGGTGTGCTCTTCTAATGGTGGACTGCAAATTCCTTAGTCAGGGATTCAACTGTTTTATTTATGAAATGTGTTCCTTGATCACTCATAAGGATATTTTGCATCCAAACCTGGTTATGATGTAATCAAATATGAAGCACGCAGCTGTATTTTCACTATAGTCCTTAACTTCTCTTGCTTCGACACATCTAGTCAAGTACTCTATCGCAATAATCATGTACCTTGCTCCTATGCACTTTCCTGGTGGGTTTATAGGTCCCACGAAGTCAATGGCCCATTTCTCAAATGATTGTAGGGTTAGTTGTGGTTCTAGTGGAATTTCATCTCTTCTGGATGGTTTCCCAATTCTTTGGCATACACCGCAGGCTCTGTAATAGTCTTTAGCATCTCTGTGTAACGTAGGCCACCAAAGGCTAGCTCTAAGAACCTTTTGCGCAGTTTCTTTCCATCTGTAATATCCTCTTGTGATGCCCTCATGAGATTCTATGAGGATCAATGGTCCCTCTGCCTCCATAACACATCTTCTCAGTATCTCATCAGGTCCCATCTTGTATAATTGTCCAACTATAAGTGAAAAGTCGGCAGTGCGCACTACTAGTTGTTTCTTCTGAGGAATTGTATACTCACTAGGTGCCATTCTTGTTGACAGGAAATGGACTATCTCTGCGAAGTGGTCATCAATATTTCTAATGCATAGTAACTGTGCATCCGGGAGTGTATCCTCCAAACTGGTTGACTCTTCTCCATGTTCCAACCTTGACAAGTGGTCAAGACCTTTGTTCATTCTTCCTGGCTTGAATACGATCTTGAAATCATATTCTTGAAATAACAGAATCCATCTTCATATTCTCCCCCCCAACACTGGCGTGTTGACTAGGTATTTCAACACGGAGTGATCAATAAACATTTTAAAGTGTCCTCCCAACAAGTAGTGGTGAAATTTCTGCAACGCATACACCATGGCTAATCCTTCTCTCTCATTGGTGGTGTAATTAATCTCAGTTGTTGATAGCTTCCTGCTAGAAAAAGATAATGGATGGTCAATATATCCTTCTCTAGGTTTTTCTAACACAACTCCCAATGTAATGGAAGATGCATCAACATGCATGAGAAATTCCTTGCTTCAATCTGGGAAAACTAGAATGGGCGTAGTAATCGTTTTCTGTTTTAGTGTGTCAAAGCTCTGCTGGCATTCTTCTGTCCAACTGAACTGACAGTTTTTCTTCAAAATATTTTCCATGGGTGTTGTAATCTGGGCGTATCCTTTAATGAACTTCCTATAATATCCAGTATGTCCTAGCACAGTGCGCAGCTGTTTGACTGAAGTAGGGGGTGGCAAATCAACTAAAATGGCAATTTTAGATGGGTCTACCAGTAATCTCTGCTTGCATACAATATGACCTAAAAACACTCCAAATGGTGAAAATATGATGCATTTCTTCATATTCAAGGCAATTTGACACTGCCTGCATTTGTCCAACATTAGCCTTATACATTTAATATGATTTTTCAATAAACTAAAAACAGTCCAATCATCAAAATATGCTTCTATAAATTTATGCAGAAACTCCTTGAATGCTTCAACCACCACCGTGGAAACACATGGCTGGGGAATTCTTCAATCCAAATGGAATCATTGTATACTGGTAGCATCCCCATTTTGTTTCAAATGTGGTCTTGTGGCAATCTTCCTTGGAAATCCGGATTTGATGGTATCCTGAAAATCCATCTGTAAAAGAATATACCTCCTGGCCTCCCACATTATCTAACACTTCGTCAATGAATGGTGTAGGGAAGGGGTCATGCAAACATGCATCATTTAGCTTCCGAATATATACACAGATCTTGATCTCTCCTCTCTTCTTGTCCTATACCACCATAGGGCTAATCCACTCTGACTCCTCCACAGGTTCTATAATCCCTGCTTCCAACATTCTGTCGAGCTCAATCTTCACTTTCTCCTTATATTTAGGGTTCAATATGTAGGGTCTCTGTTTGACTGGTCTTGCATATGGTTTCAAAGGAATCCTCATCTCTCCCATAGGCCCTTTAATGCCCTTCATATCAGTGAACTTCGTTGGAAACAAGTCTTGATATTCATGCAGTAATTTTGTTATCTTGTCGATAGTAGAAGCATCCCAATAATCTCCAACATTTGCAAGCTTTGGTGTCTGCTCTGTTCCAATATTGACTTTCCTAATCTTGATTGGTTGTCCAATGAATGGTAGCTCAATTCTTGGTCCTTCCACATCTTTTTGGCCTTCTATTTCATCATTGTTCACATTCCTAGGATCATCATCCTCATCAGCATTGATGTTGTAATAGCCTTGCAGTTTCTAGAGAGGCGTAGTCCATTCGTCCTTTTCTTATTCTAAAGGGAGGCTATAAGCATCCTAAAATACTTTTTGTCTCACAATATGTAATGCTTGATCTATTGAAGGAAAATGACTTCCAAATAAGAAGGAAGTTACAAAATTTTGAGTCATACCTTCCCAATCTGCAGTGACGAGGTGCAGCTCTGCATGAAGGTACCAGTTGATAGGTGTCGTGTCTAGTGTGTTAATGAACTTGTGCACCCACTTCTCTTGAGGAATATCTCTCTAGGATGCTTCGCAAATTCGCACATGGTCCTTAGGGTAGCTTCGACCTATGTATCGATCTTTGCAACCTTCTACTTGTGCTGAGAACCGCGCGGTCATCAGGGTACAACATTGTACCCATTCTGTAATCTTGTTTTTGTGTGTTCCCCACCATCTCGCTGGTGTTTCTTTCAAGGACTCATCCATTGCCAACAATATTTTTTTTGTTGGTACACTTTCTTCGGAGTCCAACAAGAAGCCTTCTAAAGTATTCAGACCATCAAATGTGGGCAAGTTACTTACTATTGTGTCGATCCACTGAACATCTTTGGTTAATCTAGCACATCTCCTAGTAGATACTTCATGCATCCTATTCTTCCAGATCTCCATTTCTTATTCTGAATTTGATGAACATGCTATGTCACTTCACCATCTTAGGTTTCCATCGGTCGTAGGATTAATGCAATCTTGTTGTCTGGTGGTTAATTTGTATATGTTTTCCAGTTCATATGTGCGGTCTTCTTCTCTGATAGGTTTTGTGTATCGCTGACCTTTGTCTGGATCTAATGGTGCAATGAACCTAAGGACATCTCTTTCAAAATTCATTTGTATTTTATTTAAATCAACCACAGTGGAATTATTGAAAGCCCAGTCAATTCCTAACAGCGCAGGGTAAGGACAATTGTCATCAACTATCTCAATTACCTCAAAATCTGCAAATGTTCTTACTTCGTCGATGTCCACGAGGACATGTTCCAATCTTCTAAAGGGCATTACTACTTGCTGGTTATCCATCCTAAGCCTGATAGGGGAATATATTAACTTTGGTTTTCCCATTAGTTCCCAGGTTTTCTTCGTCATAACATTGACCTCTGACCCTAAGTCGAGGACCACATAGTCTATATCATATTATCCTATTTGAGAATTCAAGTTTAATTCCTTATTTTTCCTTCTCTTTTTAGTGATTTGGTGTACTACCCTATTCAGTAAGGGGTATATATTTCCTAGATCATATTGTCTGATTAAATTTTGTAGTTCTTATACAACGCTCTCATCCTGAATCAACTTAATACAAGTATATAAAAACTCCATGAGCTTTCTTACCTCTTGTCCCTCTTTTGGCGAAGCAGAATGATCGAATGCCAAAGGAATTACATATTCTCTCACTTCTGGTCATGTCTTTGATGAAGAACCTTGATCTCTTTTGAACTCTTTTCTTGCCTCCTCGAATACTTGTCTTTCTTTCTTTCCATCAAAAGTTTGGGTCTTCTCTGCAGATTTCTTGACTCCTGAGTCTTCTGTAGTCTTCCCTAGGGTCACTCTGTATTCTCTTGTAACAACACCTCCTCTAGTTATAAAAACAACTCTAGGGTCTTCTCCGCAAGGTTCATCATATATCAGTTGCACTTATGGGTTCTGCTGAGGTCCTCGTCTTTCCTGAATATTAGCTAGGAGTACAGGATGATCTTCTATAATGTGTTCGAATGAGCTGCAGTAGTTGCAAGTAGTGCAAGGTTTCTGACAGTCCCTTGCAAGGTTTCCTAGTTCTGTGCAGTTGTAACAGATGATCTATCCTCGGCCTCGACCCATACCTCCTCCTCCTCCTCATCCTATGAATCCACCATGAGGGTTGAAGTTTCCTCTCCCAGGGGAGTTATACTACGTAGTGTTTCCTTCTTGCTGTACTTCTCCTTGAATTTTGTATATGTCTCTTGACCTTTCATGCATGACGTCATAATCCCTACAATCCCTAGCATCATGTCCCACAGACTTACAAAATGTGCAATACAAATTTGTGGGTGTTTGAACATATTTGTTCATGTAATAGCACTCCCCAAGGCGATGTCTATTTTGTCATACCTCGCACCAGGGTAAGGTGACTTGCTTCAAAGGGCTCAAAGATCCAGAGGCCAAGTATTCATGAAATAGGGGGTAGTTCTCCTTTTCATGGCCTTCTGATTTGCATCTAACACACCATATGTCTTCTCTTTTATCTTTTCCCTTGTCTTTCTTCATATCTTCGACCTACAGAGACAAACTAGTTAGCTGATTCAAGATCTGACTCATACCTGAGTTGGATTCTCCCATAGGGGATGACTCTAACTTCATGGAGATCTCCAGTGCCTCAGCATGCGAATAAATCTTCTATTTCATCAAAGGAAATCTGATGTGTGGTAAGAGGGCAAAAATGAACCACTCTTTGTTCTGCTCATTTGGGATCTGAAAATTCAATCAGCCTGTTAAGGTCTTAAATCCATGATCGAATTCCCAAATGGTTTCGACTTCCTTATACTCGATCTCTTTCAGATCTGAAATACATTGTGACTCCGACTTGGGTTTCTTTAACTCTGCAATCAACACATTCTTGATCTCATTCAATGACTTAGGATGTACATGTCCTTGGACAAGCTTCATGTACTAGCTTAGTGCACGATCTCGAAGGGTAGTACTAAACCGAGTTCTTTTAAAAACTTCATTGGTGACATTTTTAATATTCCATATGGATTCACATAGAAACCAGTGTTGATCAAGATCTTCAGATCAATCTCCCCTAAAGATAGGGATCCTCATCTCATATTCCATATATCTTCCTAGGTTTCTTGACTGAGTATGTGGTGGACTACTAGTGACAATGCTCTCAATGCTCTGGTGTCTTGGATTACTCTTATTTCTTAATGCTACTGAATCGATAGGAGAAATAATAGTACTTACTTCGACAGTCTGTGCAGTTCCTGAAGTTTCTGGCTCATCCTGGAGAGGTTATTCAACTTCCCCTTCTTCTTCCCTAGAGGGTTCTGAATGCTCTTCGTCCGTCAGATTTGCCTCTTCTCCACTATAGAAACCCTCATTCTCGTAGTTCTGCTTAAATAGGTTCACAAGATGAACTTCTCTGAACGCTCTTCCATTGTGCATATGTCCAGCCTATGTTTCATTGTCACTGTCTGAATTCCTGATCATTATATTTTCCAAATCCAACCAATCTACTGTATATTCAAGATTTTATTCTCATGTAATAACATCTTGATTCTCAACTTCAGAAAATGTAAAACTTTTCCTCTAGTTCCTTTGAATAAATATCTCTCACCTTGGATGTATGACTTTACTTTGTAAACAAAAAACTCGGTGATGTACCCTCCAATGGTGTTATCAAACCAGTGATATACTTCTCATGACACGATGTTATCAACTCTCTTGATCTTCTTGATTAGTACCGACATCCAGACCACAGGTGGCCTAGATCTAATCTCAAACTGGGTATCTGCTAACCTGGCTAACCAATCATATAGATTCTGATGAATTCCTCCAAAGAATATCTCATGTATATCAGTAAAAATATACCTTCCTAACCAATACTCTGTAATAAGAATAGGGTTCTTGTTCTGGGATTCATCGAAATCCTTTTCTTGATCCTCTATCCACTTCTGAATCTTTGTCTTTGATGAGAACCACCTTGACATTCCCTCAAGAAGATTCAAGTCCCGACAATGGAACCATTTGTTGGCACATGGGAAGACCTAGGTTTCAACTCCAAGAGTGCACCAACAAGCCCTAACTACTATCCCTTTCGGATACACCTGCGAAGCATATGCAGTCTCACCTGAAGCAACTATGGGGGGTTGCAGGACAGGGATGTCTACAACCAAGGGGAATATCAAGTGGATCTAATACCAAAATAGTACATCATGCATATATCACTTATCAACTTAGATCTATTCCACACATCTATCAGATCTACCATAGTAATGCAATACCAGTATATCAAAGGCAAATAACATAGCATCAATCATACACAACATAAGGTATATGTGGTTCACCCTCTCTCTAGGGCTATGTCCATAGAACTTTTCTTTATAATATATTAAGGTGAAGCATATATCTCTTGTCTACACTCTCAGCTAGCAGATCTTCTTTCTTCTCCTCTCTATCTCTCCCCTCCCTGCGCACTCAGCTGTAGGGTTGATCTTCACACCCAGCTGAAGATATTACAATACCGAAGGCTCTCGTACTCAACACTTCTCTCTCACACAATGTTACTCACTCGATCACATAACAACAATCATAACACCAACAATAATAACAATGACAACAACCCATCCCAAGTCCTCTTGACCTCTATTTATACATTTCAATCACTCACCAACATCCTTAGGCCGAAACCTAGGTGTCAAAACCATAGATACTAAAACCCTAGGTCAACTTGACCTGCATTTTCAGGGCTTCTCCAACCTGTCTTTCCTTCCTTCTCGCGTGGTGCTCCAAAGCATCCAACGGTGGCTTTTTCCGCTTTCTATGTTGTCCACAATCCTTCTTCCTTGCTGATCTGTCATCCTTGATTTCCTTGTTCATCGACTTTCTTCCTTTTACTTCTCTCCTTCCTTTCTGCTCTTTTGCTCACTTCGACCTAGTAACAGTCACTATGTCTTCCGCGTAGTTCACATTTCGCCTTTTCTTCCTTGATCTTCGCTTACTTTCATAACCAAGGGCCAACAACCATTGCATCCATGCCCTCTGYACCCATGGAATAGTTCTCTAATTACCTAAAGTGCACCATATTCTCCCACCTTCTCTACACCCTCATCAAATTATGAAGAACATTGTATTCTCCCACCTTTTGTGCCCTTGTCAAATTATGAATGCGATCAATATAACCCTGTTCTCCCACCGCTTCAAAGAGTAGTATGAATACATTGATTGTCAACATTTGTCATATATAGTGTGAAAGGAGTGAAATAATAGTAGGAATTATTATAAAAAAGAATTATAATATTATAATATTACAATATTACAAAATATGATAGATTTTTCATAGCCATTGATAATTAATATATTTTAAATCATCCACATAGCTATAGTGTATATAAAGTTTTCAAATTATATTGTGCGACTATTAATATTTATTTAGTTGTGTTTACCCGACAATCAAATTAGTCATTTATTTAGTCGTTGTCATTTGTGTGACTAATTATTTAGATGTGTTTTTTTTCCTAACAATAAAATTAGTCATCTATTTAGTCATTTGTAGCCGTGTTGCAAAAAAATAGTAGAATTTAGTTTTTTTTTCATGTCACGAATAAACGTTTTAGTCACGTAATCATTTATTTTCCATCTATGAAGCTCTTGAAAAAATATCTTTTGGAAATGAATTTTAACAAGTAGATTTTAATGCTAACATTATCTTCAACTAGAGATGGTTTCTTCTTTATGAGGCACCAAGAACTGTAGACCTATGTTTCTTATTCCATATTTTCAACCTATAACCTTGCTTTGCTCAATTGAAAAATGTTGGCGCATGCCAATTTTGGAAGAAAATCAAGGAAGTTTGAAGAAATCAAGGTAGCGCTGGAAAATGGGAAGCACACCGAGAATAGAGGAAAAGCAGCACGAGGAAAACTAGCACCAAGAAAAAGAGATTACAAAGTGGACAAACTGTTGTGGAGAAGTTGGAAAGTGGACAAGCACTAACTTTGGGAACGGTTGGATCATGGACTAGCCAAGACTGAGCAGTTGGAAAGTGGAAAAACCTAATCCACTTAGGGTTATAGTTTTTGTAAGCGATTTGTTCCATTTTTTTGTATAAGTAGAATATATTAGGACTATGAAAGAAGTTAGTCAGTTAAGAAGTTAGATCGTTGGTCGGTTAGAAGTTATAATTTTTGTGAAGACTATAGTGATTTGTGGAGATCGATTGTAATGAAGGAAGAAATGTACGGTGCACGACACTAGATTTTGCATGAAGATTAATAAAGAGCTGAAGCGACTCATCTTTTGGATGTAGCCCATGGAGGGGGTGAACAATGGTATATCTGGGTTATGTGTGAATTTTTGCAGTACTCTTGATTATATTTTCTTTAATGAGTTTTATGATGAACATGTTAGAATAATAAAGGAAATAATATTGTGCACTAAGGATAAACTGATGAAATCTGTAGAACAATACTAAATGGATGAATGTCATAGTGAGTATTCATATCTGAATCTTTTGTTCAATAGATAAATATATGTCATTGGGTATATGTTGTTATAATGGTTAATGAAGTTTTGTTGGAACAATTGTGTCCATGGTCAAAACTAACATCCAGTTAGAGTTAGAATAATAAATAGGTATTTGAGGGCTAGCAAGTGATTAGATCTAATGCCTTTGAGAGAGAAGCACATCCCATCCCATGGTTACCGACACTTGAGTCCTGTGGCCACCCACTGAAT
>SNQJ01S0119934.1:12236-25404 GCA_010110895.2 Picea sitchensis
TGCCTATAACCCAAATTGTAATGTAAAGGGTACAAGTCGACCCCATCTTAATGTGATTAGTAATAAATGTAAAAGATAATTAATCTGGTTAATATTAATTATAATATGACTTAGAGAGGTCGGCCCTGTTGTGCCAATAGACACTTTTGTTGGCAAGTTCAGGTTAGTATAAGTAAAGGTAGATTCCCCATTGTGGAATCATATATTTTGTGTGAGTTTGGAAATTTCAACAAGTACATCTACTTGGGAAAACTACACACCTCTCTTGGGCACTAGTCTTCTAGGGTTTGCACACCCTCTTGTGTGCTAGGTTTTCTTGGTGGTGAAGGTCTTTCTCTTGAAGAATATAACAAAGGATTTGGCTGGGTTTTCTTCCCTTGTTGAGAAGGGTTTCCCAAGATACTTCTTGTGTTCTTGTCCATGGTGCTTCTTCTTGTGATCCTGGTTGCTGCAACATTAATGGTTTAAGTAAAATGCTAAAATGGAATGAACTTCATGCTTAAGCCTAGGCTATTGAAAAATCAACATGGAGGAAGTTGGTAGTTGAACTATCAGCTTCCCATATTATGAAAAGGAATGGGTGTTGTACCAGAACTACCTTGCCTCAAAAGCATGGGTAGAAAAATACCCATCTAGAGGATTCTGGATTGACCCATGAATTGGGGGATTTGACCCACAAAATCTTGCTGAAGAAGGCAGGAAATGAAGGGAAAATGGAAAGTAGAAAACGGGGGAGATAATTAGTTGAGCATGGGAGCCATTTTTGAGCAGAGGATGCAATGAAGAATGAATGTCCTTCATCCTTGGATGTATCTGAACAGAAGGAAGAATCTCTCCCAGGGCATCATGATCTAACTAGGGGGTGGGCAGTTGTAAGCCATTTCAAAAGAAATTGTGCCTATGGTTGGGTGGAAAAGGGAACACCCTTCAGTAGTTGCCAATTGATTTCAAATCTCAGATAAATGTTGCTCTGAGCCTTGTATTGTTCTTAAATAGTTTCTCTCATAATATGAATTTTGTGAATGTTGGAGTTATATTCTGTTTAAATAAGAGAACTTGTGATGCTGATGTGCTAGTAACTGAGAAATCTGAAGTGGGGTCTGAAAATTACCTCTATTGTTGATTTTACCTTCTGTCTGTACCTATCTAGACAAAGGAAATGTTAGTGACTGGTAGTCATTCATATTTGGAATAGAATGTGGGTGGATCACCTATATAAGCATATATATGTATGAATAAATCTAAGTATAGAAAGGAAATAACAAGTGTTCTAGAGAAATGAAAATTCAGCCTCTGTTAAACCAGTACATGAACTTAGGTGAGTTTATGAATAAGCTTTCAGTTAAACTCTATTTTAACTTATCTCCTTACTTCTTAGYTATTTTTGTTCTAAAAGAAGAATTATGGATGGGATTGTTCARACTCATCTAGCTTACAACCCATCTTATGTTCTAATGAGGAAAAATAGTACAGTTGGAACCTCTTTAGGAATTTGAAAGGAAAGAGACATAATTTTCTGTATAAGTTTKCTTATGATCTTAAGGTGTCCTGGAACTTTATGTCAGAACAATTAGAAAGTACYAGGTCTCATAATGGTATTTGGGCCTTAAGGAGTTAKCCCAATGGGGATAACTACCATTTTTATTTTTATAAATAAGCATTAGGAAAGGAATTAGAAAAATAAAGAAGAAATTTCCTAATTAAAGTATAATATAAAATCTCCTAAAATTTAGTTTGAACATTAATAAACATTTATACTAATAAACATTTATACTAATTAGGGGTGAAAATCCTATCAAACTTGGAAGGAATTTCCTTGAATCGGGGAGCTGTAGCTTCTRGTAGAAAACYAGAATTTACTATGGGGGRAAATCCATGTTTTAAGACCAACTCCTTAAATTTAGGGAAGGAAAGTAAAACTAATAAACATTTATACTAATTAGGGGTRAAAATCCCARCAAACTTCGAAGGAATTTCCTTGAATTRGGGAGTTGTAACTGGTAGAAAACCAAAATTTACTAGGGGGAAAATCCATGTTTTAAGACCAACTCCTTAAATTTAGGGAGGGAAAGTAAATCTTGGTAAGAAGGAGAAAATTTACTCCTTTACCCAAGAGGAAAAGAAGTGGTAAATTAGATTCTAATTCAAGAATGGATAAATTTTCTTGGATCATGATTTTATTAAATTAATTTTTAAAGACTGGAAAACTATATTTCTTTTCCATATTTTGATGTATGGGAAAATAATTTCATTTAAATTTCTCCAAGTATTGAAACTGTGCAAGGCTATGGAATATATATATTATCTTTTTGGGAATGGAGTATAAGGCGCCATATTTTTCTTTTAAAAATGGAGGTTAAAGTTCATGGAGAATAAAAGGCCTGAGACCAAAAGAAAATATAATATAGTACTAATCTAATGTTAAAACACACCAAGAAATTATCTCTGATTGGTGATTCCCACGCTAAATCAAATCAAGAGACCAGAGATTAAATGCCTAAACCATCTCTTAAAATTTGGAACTTCGAAACTTCTGGATGCTTGGGTGATAACATACATGAGCTAAAAGGGCCGAAGGCTTGAACCTACCTTTCCCTTTCCAATGTTTGCATAAACATTTAAATATGATTAATTACGTTATATTATATTCAACGTAATTAAATTAATGTAATTGATTATGGTAAATATTTAATGTAATAAATTCTATTATATTCTAATGTGTTCATATCATGATATAATACAAGTGGGACCTCTTCGGGAGTTCAGACTTCGAGACTCTGGGAGGTTTGAGGATTGGAGAGTGTGTAGAAGAGCCGAAGCAGTTGACCCGAAGTTTTTTCCTCATGTCAATATTAAATATAACATTGGAGATTTATTTAAACCTGGGTGCAGTTTTTGAGGGGTGTAATATAATATATTATATTATAATAATGTCCATTGTAATATCTGCACGTGGATATGGCCAACCTTTTTCTCCTTAAAATATTTTATAATGTTAGAATTTAAGAGCAGAAATAGTAAACTAGCTGGAAACAAAATTTCTTAAATTTCTTAAATCATTAGCTACTGTAATTTATGACAAACAAAGCATTTAAAAATTCTGATGCATAACCTAACAACATTAGTGAATAAATAACATACACAACCCAGATATGAGTATTACCATAGCTGTAGAAAAAGACAAATGTACCAGGTGAGCAATGCTATTGCCTTCCTTTAGTGTATGCTTAGAAAAGCTTAGTGAGTCATTGATCAAACCCTCAAGGTAGATCCCCTCATGGACATAGGGACAAAACCAAGAAGGACTCTTAGGTTAAGTAGGCAAAACCAGAACTCAACAAGCTGGAAAACTAAAGTCAAAGCACAGTCCAAGCCACTGTCCAAGTATTAGGATGAATAAAAATTACTGTCCTACCCAAGGCTGGAAAAACAAAACCACAATCAACATTAGGTTGATTTAACACATTAAGCCCAAATTTAAGCAAAGACAAGTACTAGCATTCCAATATCAACCCTAACAATCCAATCGCAAATAATGAATACCAAAGCGACTGACAGAAAGAGTAAGGCGACACAACAAACCACAGGGGCGGCACCAAAAAACCATCAAGGTGGCACCAACAGACCACAAGGTTGTCAACAACATACAAGGAACCTCAACAACAAGCAAAAAAAATCACAACTAGCAGAAATAAACCCACGGTAGGCAGGGAAGGACACCAACAGTGAAAACGAAAAACACAAATAGTCACAACTAGTAGGGATAGACCCACGACAGGCTGGTGCACACAAGAGAGCACTGAGAAGACCCTTGTAAACCTGCCCATAAGAGCCGCAACAAACCTCAGTCTCAACGTCGGCTTGAAGGAGGTAGATCGCATGCATCAAGTGAGTCAAGGGAGGGAGAGACCACTCATATATATATATATATATATTAGGTAGGTAAAATAGGGTTAACATATTAGTCCACTTGACATAGCTTAGGGTTAGGTTAACCCCTAAAAAAATAACAAATAATATTTTACCAATTAAAACATCAAGTGGCAAATCCAATAGACCACAAGTAAGTCAACAAGATAATAAATCAAATCGATGAGGTGGGTTTCAAGATCAAGGTAGCCAACTTTCTTTAGGAAAAGGTAAGTCCAATATATAAATTCAAACCAACAGATAATCATAAATTTAGGAGGGTAATAACTCAAGCAAAGGGTTTCATCAATAAACAATAAGACAAAGTCAAAAGTCAAGTCCTTCTTTAATGGAAATTTGTCCACATGAGTCCCATGATATAAATTATAAGCTTTTTTTATCATCCTAGCATATGTGGAAGGCTATTGGAGTGATCATGCCTTTCTTCTTAACTGCTCCTAGGTTATATGGACCATCCTGAGAGAGAAGAAGGTCACTTATCATCTCAGCTTGGTACTTAGACCAAGAATCTTCCTGGTCCCAAACCAGGATACCCCAAAATAGATCCAGGGGCCCTAGAATATATCTAGGGGCCTAACCACCAAGGTACACAACCAAGGATTAATCCAAGCGCTAAGAAAGGATTCCCTGGAACACATCCAGGGGCCCTCGAACACATTTAGGGACTTATATCATCAAATTGCTTGGTCCCTGACCAAGAACCCCAGGAGTGCATTGGGGGCCCTAGATCACAACTAGGGTCTTTGCCATCTTCCCGGATAATTTCTCTTGCAACTGCATTAATTTTAACATATAATGTATAACGTGCATAAGTGGGACTCCTTTGGGATTTCAAGACTTTGGGGCTTCGGGATGTTGAAAGTGATTGCATTGTGATAACTCCCGAAGGCTTCTAGCCTGGAGTCTCCTTAGGAAAGCATTTAATGGAAAATTATAATTCTCAATTACAAGTTTTAATGGGGCCTATGGTATTATAATATATTATAATATTATAAAATCCTATGTGGACGAAGTCAACCATTTTCCAAATAATTATATTATATATATATTATAACCCATGTGCATGGGACCACTTCGGGCTTCTGAACTTCGGCAGTTTGAGGAATAGAGAGTGTGTTTAGGAGCCGAAGGAGTTGACCTGAAGTTCTTCACTCCCCCCTTTAAAATAATGCTATAAATTAATAAGTATAAATTATTGAATTTTATACTTATTATATTGAGCGATATACTATGATTCTTAGTAAATAAAATAAATTGTGATTATATTACCAGAGAATTTAGGCTTCGGGAATTCTTGGAAATATTGGGAGGATAAATGATTTATGTCTTGAGTTAGATTAATAAACTTAAGTACAATTTTAATGTAATTAATTATATATTTTTTTTTCCAAAGAAAAAAGCATAATTTTTATTCCTGGAGAGGGACAAAATTACATTTTGTAGGTGCTTCTAGAGCACTACACACTATGAAAGTGTGTGCTATAGTTGAAGATAGGTGGGCATTTGTATGCCTTCTCTTCATGGCTGTATCATGCTTAAAATAAGTAACAAAATCTCACCCAGGACAAGGTGTACAATTTTTATGATTATAAATGTCCTTTATATACAAGAGAAGATCACCACTATTGTGGATTATGTCTGTCTTTTTTAACAGACACAAAATCAGATTGTATTGTCTTCGATAAAACCTTTATACAGTTTGCTGAAAGAGTAAGTGAAAAAGTGTCTATGCAGGTTAATCCAGTGAAGATTGCTAGTAAGGCTGTCAGGTAAGTAGCTTTTGTCCAATTCTTCAAACTTGTAGTAGTTCTCGTTCTTCTATAAATGGCCTGTGATAAAAAGCATTTGAGTCTTCCCCTTTTTTCTCAGTGATATGCCATTGCCTTTGTTGGAGCTGCAATCCTTCTTTGGACAATGAATCGGCTACCATGTTTCTGTCCCTATATACATGAGCGATAACCATAGTATCAAAAGTGTCCAAAAGCTTGTAAATTTCCTCCAGAATAGGACTTAGCAAAATGCTGTGACAATTTTGGTGTTTACTTGTCCAATTTATTACATTTATAGAGTCCCCAAAAATTTGTAAATGATGTAATTCTTTTTCTCTGGCAAAAAGAAGTAGAAGCTTCATGGACATAAGTTCATCAAAATTGTTTGTCCCCCTTCCCAGTCCCATTTTTAAGAGGAAACTATGGTTTGCAGAGAGGTGTAGGACAACTCCTCGTCCACATATAGAGTTCTGAGTAACACCATCAAAATAAGCCCAGGGTCTTGAAATATCTATTGTCTCTTGTTGTCTTGCCCTTATTGTTTTTGAAGGTTTGGTCTGGGGGAAATGGGCAAGGATTGATAGGCTTTGTGCTACTATTAGTTCTGGGATTGTGGCTTTTTCCTGCCAGATTCCCCAGCTTATTATAAGAGGGAGTGTTTTGATTTCTTTATTTCCTGGGGTATCTGTCCAAGTTTTCCAGGCCGATTCCATGGATTCTCCTGCCCATAAGCAATTCTGTCTTAGACTTACTGATGTTTCAGTCCAAACTTTTATTGAGAAGGGGGAGGTGATGAGAATATGTAGAGTGGTTTCATTTGCATTTTTGCAGAGAGCGCATCTTCCTCAGCCTTCTATTTGATGCTTGTTCAAGGCCTCCCAAGTTGGGATTCGATTGTTTAAGGCTGCCAACATAATTTTTTTTTCTTTTTGTGGGCATTTTAGCTTCCAAAGACCTTTCCACCACCATTTGGGGCTTTGTTGCATTGGGTTAATGTTCAATGCTATGTACCCTGCTTTTGGAGTGTAGAAGCCTATTGGATCTTTTTTCATACTAGTTCATCCTCCTTGTCAGTTAATCTGATGTGGCTTCTTTTGAGTTGGGCTATATAGTTTTTCAATGATTCTGCTTGAATCCCAACGATTCCAAGAAGATTTGCATTTTTCCAACCTTGGTTCCAAAAATTTGTGGTTGGGGGGTTGGCTAAATGAGAGAGGTAAAAGATACCTTGCTTGTGGAGTTGTTCAATAAGGTCCTTTGGCAGAATGTGAGAGTTCCCACTTCCTGGCCATGGATTTGTACCTATTCGTAATTGATTTCCTTTACCCACCTTCCAAGCAAGATTGTCCCCAACCACTGGGAAGGAAGAGATCATTGCTTTCCAAATAATCGAGCCATTTGTTGAAGCTTTGAGTGGGCTTCTGATCCAATCTTCAATTGATTCTGGGGAAATATATTTTTGTGCTATTACAAGTGTCCACAATCTGGTGTCTGAGATGAGCCTCCAACAGGATTTTGCTGCAAGTGCCTTTGAGAAAAGGAAAATGTTTTTGAGCCCCCAGCCTCCTAAAGCTTTTGGAAAAACTATGTTGTCCCACTTTGACCAAGGTCATGTAAACTTTTCTCCTGAGCCAGACCAGATGAAACGTGCACAGATCCTTCTGATTTTTTCTAAGACTCCTTTTGGAATCCATGCAAATAACATCCAATAAACTAGATTGGCTTCCATAACTGATTTTGTTAGTGTGAGTCTACCTGCTCTTGATAACCATCTGAGGCTCCAACTGTTTAATCTTTTTTCTAGTTTTGCTATCAACCATTTCCAATCTTCTGTCTTGTAGCTATTTGGTCTTAAYTRAAAKCCCAAATATTTTATTCCTTGTGAGATATCTTGGAGAGTGAAGGGGAAAAGTCTTCGGTATACTTCCTTTTCTTCTTCGTCCAATTCAGAGGTAGAGATTATTGATCTYTRTTCATTTATTATCATGCCCATGGCTAAGMGAAACGACGAGAGGATGTCAGCCAAGGTTTCAACATCTCCAACTTTCCCATTACAGAAGATGAGGATATCATCCACAAATAAAAGGTGTGTGATTCTCAGCCCTGTTTTGACTGAAATTCCCTGAAAAGTCCCTGATCTGGCTGCTGCATCGAGAGCTTTACTCAAACCTTCCGCTACTAGCAGGAAGAGAAGAGGTGACAAGGGACATCCTTGTCGCATTCCTCTTTCAGATTTGAAGAAGGGGGAGGCTTCCCCATTGATGAGTACTGCAAAAGAAACCGAGGAAATGCAAGCCATTACCCATTTTATAAATGGCACTTGAAATCTTAGGTGGGTGAGCAGAAGACGGATATAAGCCTAGTTTACTCTATCAAAAGCCTTTGAAAGGTCGATCTTTAGGACTAATCCTTTTGATCTTGTGGTCTTTAGACTATGAAGGCCTTCTTGTGCAACCCCTATTGCCTCATGAATTTGTCTTCCTTCAAGAAAACCGAATTGTTCCTTGGAGATGGCTTTTGAATGTAAGGGTTTTAGCCTGCGGACAATGATTTTGGCAATAATATTGTAAATACAGTTACAAAGAGAGATTGCCCTGAAATCATCGAAGGTCTATGGATCATTTACCTTTGGGATGAGGGCTATAAAAGTGGAATTGAAAGGCCCATGGATTCTACCATTAGTTAGATATTCCTCGATTACCTTTAGTAGATCTATACCAATCAGATCATAAAATCCACTGAAGAATTCAATTGTCCACCCATCTAGTCCTGGGATTTTTTCCTTCTGGAAGTTTTATAGGGTTTCTTTTAACTCATTTTCTGTGACTCCGATGAACAAAGCTTGTTTCCCTTGCTCATTCACATAGCTTGGGAGGTATAAAGCCACCTTTATTATTTCTGCGATATTTATGTTCCTGTCTGCTTTGAAAAGGGTCTAAAAATGTTTTTTACCCAAGTTTTTTAGCCCTTCAAAGGTTGTACAGGGTCTGCCCTCCTGATCCATTAAGCTCCAAATAGTGTTTTCTTCTTTTCTTCCTTTTGCATATGCTTGGAAAAATTTAGTGTTTTCATCTCCTTTTTCTAGCCATATAGCTCTGCTTTTCATTCTCCATGAATTCTCTTGTTATGCGAGCAAGATTCTTCGTCTTGTTTCTAAAGTTTTTAAATTTTTGCGAGCTTCATCTGAAATAAATGCTGCCTCTGGGTCTTCTTGGAAAAGTTTGAGTTGTTCCTCAATATTTTGTAGTTCATGTTCCTCTGTAATCTGTTTTGCTTTTGCCCAAGGAATGACCAGTTTTTTAAAATTTTTGAGATTTGACGCAAACTGGATGCCAGCTGGAGTGTCCTCTATATTTCTTAAGTTGGTCCAATTTTTCCTAATCAGTTGTTGAAAGATTTCATCATTTATCCAAGAGGGATTGAATTTAAAAGGGGCTATCAGTTTATCAGGCGTTCCTTCCAGTTAGAGCCAGACAGGTGAGTGCTCTGATTCACCTCCACTTCCAATCCATTGACGAAATTGAAAAGGAAGCATTGCAACAGGTTTAGAGATCAAGAAACGATCTATTCTTTTTGCAACACGGGCTTCCCCTGTCCTCATATTCCTCCAAGTGGGTAACAATTTAAGGGGGCCACGTCAATAAGACCATCGGAGGCCAACAAATGGCTGAAAAACCCTGCTTGGCTGTCTAGGTGGTTGTTGGTCCCCAACTTTCTGCTTCCCCCAAAGAGAAGTTTAGATCTCCTCCCAGGATTAGTAGTTCAGTTTTCAGTAGGTCTTTGGAAAACAAGTTTAACCAGAAAGTGTTCCGATCTGTATGTGGCCCATAGATATTAATTATTATGATCTCCTTTCCAATCCCTTCCAACAGAAAATCACCTCCTAGAATAGAGTAAATTGCCCAAGAGTTCAAGAGTTTTATTTTTCGATATCTCCAATCGATGACTAGGCCCCCCGATCTACCTTTGGGATTTTTACCCATGGGATGCCCATCCTGGGAGGAGGGTAGAGATCATTTTTGTCGCCACCTCTTTGTCTAAGAGAGTTTTTTGTAGAAGTACGATGTCTGGTTGGTTTGTTAAGGCCAACCTTTTAAGTGTGGATTTTTTGGGGGAACTCGCCAAACCACTACAATTGTAGGTGAGGTGCTTCATGGGTGAACCCTAGCTAGGGTTTTCACTACTCTAAGCACCCCAACAATTGATTTTTGTCAACCAGAGGCAATATCGACCAAAGCTCTAGATTGAGCCTTGTACAGATGTGAGTTTCTACCTCGTCCCTTTTTTGTTTTCTGGATCTCTGGGTTTGGTATGAATCCTTTATGGTCAGAGTTTGGAATAGAGACGGTCCTATTACAAAGTTGGTATCTGATGATTGAGTCTTCCAACTCTTTGGATGAAGATTCCTCAGGGGGTAGAGGGGGAAGGGTGCCAGGCACAAAGCTTAGTGGAGTATCAGTGGGGAAATCAAACGGAGGGGAAAAGGACGGAGGATTGTGTGAGGGAAAAGGGTCGAGGAAGCTAGAGGGTGGAGGGAACAGTGGGGAAAAACCTCCATTCAAACAAGAAAAACTACAATCCTTAAAAAAACCATTAGCTGAGAGGGAAATAGTAATATGCATACATAAAACGTTGTCGGCTAGATATTGTGGGATGGCCTCTGAGCTTGCTTTTGATGTCGACATCTCTCTTATGGTTGGGACTAGAGCCAATAGGTCTCCTCCTTGTGTCACTGGATCCTCCGCTTCTTCAGTCTGCGTCGCTGCTTGTTCGATAGTAGCGTTTCCCCCTGTGGAGGACTCCGTGGAGGGGGAGATGGTATCTTTGGAGGTTGGCATCTCATTGTTCTGCCTGTTTTCTGAAAAGGAATGAGGGTTTATGAGTCCCTTCGAGTTGGATTTGCATTCCTTGATGATATGACCATATTCGTGACACCTCCTACAGTGGAAAGGTACTATTTCATAGTCTAGAATTTGCATCCTGGTTCTTCCCAAGTCTGTTAAATTTAGATATTCCTTTAAGCCTTCTCTTATGTTTAATAAGACTAGGATCCTTGCTACAACCATCTCCCTTGGATCTATGAATCCCATATCTATGGCTAGGAATTCTCCTAAGTGATTCCTGATAGCTTGAAATTTTTTTTCGTTCTAGAGATGAGGGGTAAGTCTCGGCATTCGAACCCAAATGGGAATGGAATCCAATCTCATTATCAGCATCAAATGTGGGGCTCCAAAGTTTCAGAAGTATAGGTGAGGAGTCTATGAACCAACTTTTATGGAGAATTGAAATAACCTGAGATTTTTCTGTGAAAGTAAGCATAAACCAACCTATGGATAGTCTGCTGATTTTTGGAGGCGGGTTGAAAATCACATCCCAATTTGACGCGGCCCAAGATTTTGGCATTTTTTCGCTAAATTCACATTCTTATGCTTTTCCAACTAGGGTTTTGTCCGCCATTTCTTCTACCCCTGATAAGGTTAGGTCATCTCCCAGAGTGAAGTCAAGATTTGATTTTGAAGATCCTACACACTTGTTGCATTTCCTGTGTCTTGACTCAGCGGCTCCCATGTGATTTTTGATCTGAGGGTTTTGTGCAACATTGGATGGATCCCCCCCGAAAACTGAGACCCAATCACTAGAGTTTGTTGGCCGAAGATTTGTTGAAATAAAACCTTCCTCCACCGGTATTGAGTGATCCTGGAAGTAGGCTTGTTCCTCGAAAGAGTAGAGATGGACCGAGTTCGTGCCTTGTTCTCCATGAACCCAGTCTACAAGAGCATGAGTAGAAGTAGGTGAGCTTAATCTTGGAGGGGTCGGCTAATAAAACCCTTGCTCAAGTGGGGGGGAAAGATGGAGGTTTGGTATCGCGGGGTCAGAATAAGACTAGGAAAAATTTACAGGGGAGGAGGTGATGGGGAAACCACACTGTAAGGGTGAAAGAAAGCCTTCGGATGGGATAGAAGATGGGATCTCAAGTTCTAAGTAAGAGGTAAGGGGAAAAAATTTTGGCGAAGCAACCCCAAAAGTCCATGCTCCACCTAGCCAAGAGAAATCTTTTGAAGCCTGACCCAGAAAATTGTCGGAGACCCCTGAGAGCTGAGAGAAGAAGTCCTCCAGCGAAACCGAAGGTAAAACCCCACCCATCTGTTCCGAGATTGGCTATATCTGACTGCCAACTGTCACTAACCAAGGTAACGTTTCTCCAGGCTCGGGTGAGTAGTCCACCATGTCATCATATCTATCCATGGTGGAGTAAGTCTATGAGGGGAGAAAACCTGAGAAGAGCTCTTGTCTAGACCGCCGCGAGAAATTCCTTTTAACCGTGTTGTCAGTCGTTGCATGAAAACCTCGGCAGCGAGATCCTTATTTATTTTAGTATAAATAGTACTATAATTATTTAAATGAAGGGGTAATATGATTATATTGTAATAATTAATATTAAATCATACTTGGGGTTGGATCCCCAAGGTAAGAAGGAAAAGAAAATCCTTGGTTTTACTCGGTCGCTAATTTGGGCCAAGTAGAAACATAATTACGAAGGGAATTAATTAATGAAGATTAATTACCCTAGAGGGGATTAAATAAATGATTAATAAGGAGCGAGATTTTATTATGATAACGATTAATTAATTTAACAGGCCTAGAAGAGCTAGGAAAATGCCAACCTCTGGTTGGGCGAGTCCTTGTATGCTATGATGATGTAGCATGTTGGGGAAGACCCATGTGTCACCGTGACACTGGACGTGAAATAAGTGCGGGACCCTCATCAAGCATAGGCTATGTGTTAAGTGTGAATAAATCTAAACCGTCAGATCCAAGGGTGGATGCATCTCCACCATAGATTTTGGATGGTGAGAAGTCCTTCGAATTCAGACTTCGGACCTTCGGGAGTTTTTGGATTTGTATGAGACTGATAGAGAGTCGAAGGCTCGAAATTGTGAAAGTCTGATAGGGACTTTTCTGTAACCCCTCCTCTAGTGGCCTCGTCATCGCTAGAAGACGATGACTTCGGTTGTGCCAAGGCTACGTCGACTGGTATGAATGAAGTGGAGCCACGTGGCGATGGTGTGGCTTTTAACCAATAATGCCCTGTAAGATTTTGGAAAGGCATAACTCTCAACCCAAAACCCAAATTTGGACAATTCACAGTCGTCGAAAAACTCTCGACGAGTAAAAGGCGATGGTGTCCTTGCTCGAGAAATTCAAGCGAGTGGTAGGAAAGCGAAAATTTTATGCCCCATCCCTTAAAAGTATACTCAGGGGGTTGGGTGTGTGACATCACCCTTGTGTTGATCATGCCTAGCTTTGTATTTTTCTTGAGATTTATTTAGTTTCTCTTGAATTTATAAGTGTATTTCCCTGATCCTATCTATGAACTATTTTTCCTTCAATGCATCACTTGAGGTTGTTACTCCTACCTCAGGTTGTCTAGAATCCATATACAATATCCAACGATGATGGTGGAAAAT
>SNQJ01S0119936.1:26986-50292 GCA_010110895.2 Picea sitchensis
ACTTACCTGTACTTACCTATGATGTCAAGTCACCCCACCTTGGTGGGGTTTGAGGAGGCGCCCACTGACGGGCACTGTGCGTCTTCGTCCCTCCAATGTAGACAGGTAATAATAGTCATTAACCAACTTTCTTCCAACCTTCAAAGGGCCAAGCCAAAAATGATTGTTTCCTTTGATATTAGTAGGCCCCCCTTTATTGGCATCCCACATCCATACTACGTCCCCCTCCTTATACTCTTTGATTTTGAAATTGGTCGTTCCTTGAATAACCCTGGTGTATTGTGTAGAGGGAGGTGGGTGGGATTCTACTGCAAAGACTTCCTGCTGGAATGGATGGATCTGTACATCATCTTCTACCTTCTTTGGCATCTTCATAGTCCCAGCTTCCTTCCCTCTGAGCTCGTCTAGAATTTGTTGGTATTCCTCTTTCTTGGGCCATTTGATCTGATCATAATACTCGTGAAGAGTTTGTCTAGTCTCATCATGTGATTTATCATCTTTGATGGACTCACTAAGCTCTTGCACATGATTTGTATTCATAGGTACGTTCTCGAGATGACCAACAATTCCATCTTTCAAGGGTATATTCACGTAAGTGAGGTCCATCTCAAGAGTACCTCCAAGCTCTGAGACAAACTTTCTAGATAATAACAACCCCCACACATCTAGAATGTCCACGACCACTATGTCCACATGGATGACTTTCTCAGGGTATTCTTTAAGGAAAACCTCAACATTCTTAATCACCCCATGTATAGGTATGTCTTTAGACTCAAAACCACACGCATTCTTGTAAGGTCGTGTGACTTTAAAACCTAGTTGTTGCATGAATTTAAAGGAAATTATGTTGGCACCTACCCCTATATCCAACATGCAGTTGTTGAGGCTCTTTTTGTTCATTATTAAAGTCATGAAGAAGGGGGGAATTTTACCATATTGGACCCTGAAGTGATCGGCTTGCAACATGATAGGGGGGTCCATGTGTCCATATGGTCCTTGAAATAAATTGTCAAATCGTTCTTTGACCGATGGCACCCTAATGACCTCTTTCAAGGGAATGGTTACATGCATCTTGGATAGTGCCCCTTCAAAGTCAAAGTTCAAGTTAACCCTTTCATTCTTGGATGCTTTAGGAAGAAGAACATCCAAGGATGGTGGTTTTGTTTCTTCAGCGGTAGGTTGGCCCAGTTTCTTTCTTCTATACATCTGGAACTCTTGTTTCTTCAATTTTTCTTTTGATTCCTGGTCTAGGTTGTTTATTACTGCCATTCTGGCTTTCCTGGCCGTTTCTTTTATGGCTTCTTGATGTTCTTCAGTTGTGATATTTATCTGAGGGCCTTCTATGATGTGGCCTATATTGTTCACTTGTTGATGGCCACTATCACTGTAAGGACATTCATGTTCCCAATGTGCTTCACTGCATTGAAAACACCAAGGGCTTTCATCCACAATGTTGGTAGGTTTTAAGGTGTTTGGGACTTCTATGTCCTTGAAAACATTTGTGTTCCATTCAACGAAACCAACTACTTTATGTACTGGATAGCCATATTCATCCAAATCTTCGGAGACATCATAGGTATCGTCGGAATAATCACCCCAATTTGTATCTTCTTTTGTCAAGGGAAAAGTGGGATAATATTGTAAGAAGTAAGGATCCACTGAATTATAGTCACTTGGTTCAAGATCATCTGTTAATAAGGAAGAGGGTGTTTGCTCATCTTGCTCAACACGACCGGTTAGTAATAGTGTGGGAATCCCCTCAAAAGATAATTTGTCATTCGGGTCTTTCTTTGCTAGAAAAGAAGTTTTCAACATCGCACGAATTCTTTTAACCCTTTGCAAGATACAAGACATACTCATTCTTAAATTGGTTCCACTATGTACCTGGGGCTCTTCACACATATTTTCCGGATCCTTATTGGTTTTTCTCATATCTTGGTTTTCCAACATTTGTGTGTTCAAGACAAATAAGGAATCTTCAAAATTAGGTTTTTTATGAGCGGCCATACCCAAACCCTCGGATGGTTCATGTTCTTGAAAAGTTCAAGACATCGTCGATGCCTGAGAAAGTTGTGCTCCATTTCCTTTTGGGAGGCATGAGTTCTACCTCAAGGATTTCTGGGAGTGTGGGTTCAGTCTCTATGATATCCTCATCACTATATTTTTAAGAGTTGTTATTGTATGAGAGATTAACCTGATAGATTTGTTCTTCGAATTCAAAGTTCCTCTCAATCTGGTAAGCGAAATCTTGTGCTTCTTCTAGAGTCGAGGGTGATCAATCTTTGAGAGTAAACTGCAAGACTCCTTCCAACAAGTTCAAGTAGTGTTGGAGGATGGCTTCTTCCAAGAAGCTAGGTCGAATATTTTTGAGGAGAAGATTGAACATGTCATTGAAATCCCTAATGCCCTCACTGGAATCCTTGCAAATATCAGTATATTGAGAGTAAAGTTTATTTTTCACACCATTTTTTCTTAAAGACTTGTTCCAGATCTTCAAGGGTTTTGATGCTTCCTTTTGGGAGTTTGTTAATCCATCTTATGGCACTTACAGTGAGTGAGCTCACAAATATCCTTAAAAAGACATTAGGGTGTTCTTGTCTGGATTGATGAAATTGGAATGCATCACAGAATTTGGTCCAATGAGAATTGCCATAGGATCCATCTTCCCCTGAAAACTTAGGTATCTAGGATTCGACCTTCTTAGGTAGATCATGTAACCCCCCTTGGGTGTTAGCTAAGCCTAAAGGGCCAAAGAGTTATTTATGAGACCATTTGGGAGAACTTATGGGGGTGACAAGATTTGGAGAGGTCATAGTAGATGAAGATATATATTGACGCCCACTATGGGTCATCACTAGCTATTTGTGGACTCGTCGGATGATTTGCTTGAAATCATCAAAAAGATAAAGGGAAAACACCCTAAGTGGAGTCGCCAGGTAAGCTTGTAAGATAAGGCTTCTGAGGCAAGGCTTACTGAAAATGTGTCGTCTGAGGAAGGTTTGACTTAGTGTTCCCCGGAAACGGCACCAAAATGTTATCGAACAGTTTGTAGCTAGGATAAAAGGCTATAAGATAGGAGGCCAAACTAGCGTAAAAAGAACCAATCCCACCCAATGTCACCACAATGGGATGGTTCTTTCTCTTTAGGGAAGTTAGGCCCAGGGAATACATCCCCAGTGACCTGGGGTTTTGAAGAGGCAAAAGGCTAATAAGATAAAGATAAGGTTTTCCCCCTTCACAAGTCACCCCCAAAATAAATCCAAAGGCCAATTTAAGAAGTAAAACCCCCAAAGGAATGTACCTGCTTGGAAAAAAGAAACAACAAACTGATATATGCAAGCTATGTCTCAATGGGGTTATTACTTCATATAATAGATGACTATATGAATAACATATAAGCAACTAGCATTAAATGTTGATGAAGTCAATGTTTATCAATAGCAATGAAAATTATAACACTTCACCAATAAATATTGGAAAAATGTGGCATTCAATGTAACCAATCAACACCTTATTCAATTAATGCCTAAACAACCATTCACTTTCTCTTGAAACAAAACGTTGTTGCACTAAAGATGAAATAACCAATGATGACGTCAACAACTAGGGTTAGTGAGTTACTTAAGTTTTAGGGTTAGTGTAGTTAGGGTTTGAAATTCAAAGAGTTTTGAGAGTGTTGTAATCAAGTTTCACTTCAACGTTTAGAGGACTTTAGATCAATGCCTTAGATTTTAATGGAGTCAAAGGTGAAGGATGCAAGAGTTGAAGGATGGCAAAGATTTTAAGGACTAGAGGGAAGAGTTTTTAGGTGTTTCTAAGGCAAGGCCTCAAAATCAAAACCCTAGGGGAGAGAGGCTCACTATGGTGTTGCTACAACAAGGCCTCGTGCTCTCTCCCCCTTCCTGGAAAAACGACTAGCTCAAAAATAAAGTATATGACCAAAACAAGAGGGTTTGATGAGATAAGGTGTTGCGACAGCAAGGCCTTTCAGCAAACCCTAGAAAGAGTACGGACCTAATGTAGTAAACCTAGGCCAGGGATGTCTCACTCTTTTTGGCTTCAAAATAGTACGACTAGCAAACATGAAGAGGAAATAGGAGTGCAACTATGGCTAGGCTCTTTCTTTCCTCAACAATGCCTAAAGATTTCTCTATTAGGGGACATGAGACAATGACCTACTTGTGTGCTTGTCCCCTAGGGTTTTAATTCAACAATATTCATAAACATATGCAAGAAATTAAACTACAACCATTCAATAAAGAATTTTTGCAGAAAAATACTTACAATTCACCAAGAAATAACCATGCAAACCCTAGTTGTAACACCTTCCTTCAAGAGAAACACCATGAAATGCCAAAAAAAGTCTTCCTTCAACAAGTGTGCCTCACTTAATCAGCCAAATACCCAAGATAGGGCGCAAATTTCAAACCTCCTTATGGAGTGAATCAGTAGTGATCATAAAATGAGAGTGAAAATCTCTCATTTATACAAAACCTTGACCTAATTTTACAGGTCAGGTAAAAAGGCCGACAAGGCCAAAATATCAAATCATATTGTTTTACATTAAATTGTCAAGTTAAAACCCTAAATCAAACTGAAAGGAGATTAAAATCCCCTCTAAGGGAGACGTTATCCCTTTTTAGGGAAGATGGGGCATCCTGGATCAAAATGTTAGCCCTCCCTGGGCTTCTCTAACCTGCCACACGTGCCACTGCTGCCTAGCCTGCCTGACCCAAACATCCATGATGTTGGGTGATGTCATGTTCAAGGTGGTGACATCCTAGGCCTCCAAAGGACAACGTTCCACTAAGAAAGGGTCATCCCCCCTAGGTCAAGCTCTGTCAGGGTGCCTCTGGTGGAACATCCTCTTCTCTTCTGTTGCAATGCTCTGGATCCATATCCATCATATATATCCCCCTGATGGGGTCTCATCATCCACCTTATGGGCACTTCAGCCCCATGGAGGTCCAAACTGATCATCTCCCCATGTGTACCGGTCCAAGATGGTCCATGTCCATCGGGCATGGTCCTGCATGTCAAAAGATACGCCCTCCTTGGGATCATCAGTCACAGGAATCATAGCAATGTCAATCACATTTCATCATCAATATTAATAAACATATGCATAAAACCCCTAATAGATCATTCAATAGCTCAAAGACGTTACACAAACCTACTATACAATTCTAGGAAAAGGGAAAGGCATCCTATTGGGCTAGTGTCCACTTAATAAGGGAATTTCCTGGAAGAGACCTCTTCCAAGCCATCTAAGTGGATGAAGTAGTCAAGGGATGTCCAAGAACGTGGGTACAATGAAGGCCAAGGATACAAGATGTTACTTGTGGGTGCCTTTGTAGAAGGAAAGTTATACCTATCATGGATGCAATTCTTTCCAAGCCCATTCATGCATTTTATTCTTTCTGTTATTTCATTTTTTCATTGCTTTTTTCATTCTTTTTGCTCAAGAGATAATTAGGGGACATTGTCCTGGCGTGGTGACCAATGGTGGCAGTGCTACACACAAGTACTTTCACAGAAATCAGAAGGTTGGCTCGTGATGAGACCCCCTTTCCTTTGGCCATGCAACCAAAGGTCATTGCTCTAGCGTGGTAACCAGCTGATGGCAATGTCATACTGCTAGGTACCCATGGACCTAATAGTTTGGCTCAGACCCCCTATCCTCTGGTTAGGTCTTGTTTTATTATTTTTTAGGGTCCCTCTTGTTTCTTGTTGAGATGCATTTTATTTCTTTCTCGGGGATCCCTGGTTGAAGCATCTCGAGGTTTTATTCTTAGGCTTTTATCTTTTACCAGCTTGATTTTACCTTCTGGGCCTTTAGACCCTTCTTACCACTAGATAAGGTGCAATCCTAAAAGAGTTCAACCCAGTGCTCGGACAAGTGGAATGGGACAGGTGAGCGGGAAACAAGATGGAAAAGTGAAACTGTGAAGGGAGCGGATGATGGCTTCTTAGAGACAACCCCAGTGGATAACAAAAACCAATAGACATCGACTTACTAAGACACCCTATCAATCCCCAAAGCATGGTCAAGTGGGCAAGTGTAAGATCCAAGCAGTTGTTAGAAATAAAAGGAATCAGATTCATACATTCAATGGTTTTGATGATCAAAGTGACACATACCATGATACCTGAACTAATTATCTCATGAAGCAAGAACCTTCTCTGACACAAGACCAAGCTGATGGTGGTGGAGGTTGTTGTTGCTGCTGACAGGATAAATATGTTGGAAGAGAGAAAAGGTGGGCCCTCCAGGGCCATGTTGAAGTCAATCATGCTCTCGGTACTCCATGTCTAGGACCTGTGGGCCTCGAGACATGATCTCCTAGTTATCCCTGAAAGTGGGGGATAACAGTTGTCAAAGTTGTTAGATAGAGATAGAGGCAGAACATATTGTAACAACAAAGGGATCATTAATTTGTAGGAAAATAAAACCATATTATAGTACTAAAAATTCGTATATTTACCAATATAGAAATCTACATCCAAAATAATTACCTTAATGAAGGTATATCGGTCATGAGTTTTCACCCCACCAAATTCACCTTTCTTCATTAAGATATTCTTTATGTTTGAAGCAAATCTCGGGGGAAATTTAATTTTTTGAATGACCTATTTTACAACATTTTTTTCCTTCTCTGTAAATAACCATGGAATACTATTTAGGTGTACTCCATTTTTATTTGAATAAATCACATTTTGCAATGCATGATTGGCTTCCTAAATGTCAATACAAATTTTAACAACTTTTTCTTTGTCACTCCTTCCATCTACAATTCTCCACAATGCTTTTGTTACATTATTCCCGATATGCATTGTATCAAACAAATGAGCTATTTGTAGGTGCTAATAGTAGGGAAACCTATTGAATTGTACAAGGTAACTTTTCATTCCTCGTGGAAGCTCATTAATTCCTTGACGACATTTATGAAAAACAATTAATGAGATTACAACAATAATTGTTAGATACAATAAATATAATTTGATAGAAATTAAAATAGTAAAACATTAATATATAGGTAAGCACATAGACTAAATGCTTACCTTGACAATTTAATCTATTATATTCCAACTTCCATAGGTGAGGTGTCATTCATCATGGTTTTATTCCAGTCTCTTATTTCAAATTGAAAAGATGTTTTTTTGTAGTTCGATACCTATGGTTCTTTGGGAGGAAGTCCCTATACTCATCAAATACCTCATTTCCTAGACTTCTTGAACAACATGATTTCATCCTAGAACCACAAACTGGACATGAAAATTTACCCTTTGTTTGAAGACTTGCAAGATTATATGGATTAGTGTCAGTATTATTCATATAATGAGGAATTGATATTTAAGAAGCATAACTCGTATTTTCATAAAATTATATATACTATTAAATTCCATTAGTATGTTACATGCCACAAAAATGTGTTAGCCTTGGGGAATCATGAATTGTCCATGTAAGTATTCCATGGAATTGAAATTGCATTTTCCCTATTGGTCTAGAGATGTCATACATAGTGATGTCATCCCATAACTTTAGTTGCTCGTCGACAAGAGGCTCAATATATACATTCATATATTTCACTTGCTACTTACCTAATTGGGTGAAAGTACACATAATTAATATCTAGTATGTATATAAGTAATTATGCAACGAATAAGAAAAACAAAATATAGCATTCAAACCAATTATGTAAACAAATGCCTGGAAAAATCATTGACAACATTGTGTGCTCCCTCTTTATTGACATCCAAGGAGGAAGGTTATTGTTTATAAAAAAAAATAGGCCATACTAAGTAAATAGACCTGAGCTCACCAAATGGATTGACACTGTGAGCTACCAATGAAATCCTAACATTACAAGGTTCTTCTTTAAAAATTGGACACCTTTCTTCCATGTTCTTAAATGTAGAACCATTTGCAGGAATTTGAAGAACACCATCTTCACTTATGTGTTATGCATGGTAATCCATAAACGGTGCAATGCTTGTGCACCTAAACAATCATTGCAAATTTGGAATTATAGGAATATGACGAAGAACCTTGTGATGCACCCTTTTGTTACTTGATCGGTTCGATATCTACTAATTTGGCATTGTGGGCATTTCATTTCTGATACATATTGTTCATAATATATAATATGATCATTCAGACATGCATCAATAGCTTGACACTCTATTCCGATATCTTTCATAATGCCACACATATCTCAGTATGTGCGAGATAAATTATTTGACGGTGGTAAGAAAAAATCACCTAACAATCTACAACATAAAAAAAAAACTAGTTAATGTAAATAATAGTAATAAAAAATATTACATCCTTAATTTACACATTAATTGACACTAAAAATAGAGAAAAATAAAGTCAACCTTTATGTATAATATGTGACCAATTATATTCCATACCATAGGATCTATGTGAGACAAGTGTTTCACAAACCATTCAATACCTTCAAGTTCACCAACAACATTATATCAAAGAGAATATTTTTTCTGGAGCCTTCATAATGGGGTTGTTCTTCCTTCTCAAACAAAGTTACATCATAAATATCATCATCGGTTTCCTCATTGATAGGAGCGAAGATGTCCTAGATCAATCTATTTGTCCCATCATCCGGCTCAACAATATTCTTGGTGTCATCTTCCATAGGATTGGTGTGATCTTAAATATTCATACCATCTTCCACATATTCTACAATAGTATTTCTACCTACAACTTGGAAGATATTTATACGGCAACAAACACCTGGGAGGATTTATATTTACAATTACAAAAAATCAATAACATTAGTGTATATAAAAAATAAAAAATAAATAAATAAATTATAAATAGAATCAATACAAAGACATATATAATGAATAACTTAATGCGGGACGAAATGTATGCCCCCCTTCACAATTCCCATATGTAAAACAATGTATTTCATTTGTTTTCCTTACAAGTATTCTTCTTTTCAATCCCCTGCATTGATTGCAAGGGAAATAGCATTCCCATCAGTACCGAAAAGTGCCTCCCATGTAGCCCTTAACCTAGCAATCATCCTTTGACTCTCTTCAAGTGTTGGCATTGGGATTTCCTATATTTACAACAAAATCCACTGAAGCAATATAAGTACATTAATATACAAATTATATATCCTTACGATACAAATATCATCGAATTACTTTGACCCCATATGTACTAGAGAATTAATCCATTTTCGTCGACGATTTATTAAAGGTTTACAACAGTAATCAACAATTAATCAACAAATCAAAACCATACATTTTTACCACATAAGTTCCAAAGCTTGACTATAAGCAAGTAATAAAATCAAACAATAAAAGAGAACTACACCAAGACAAATTGTATAGTAATTAAATGGAATTAAGTAGACATGTTCATACCTGTTTCCTATGGAAACATTTGTGTCCACAAATGAAAGAGGATCTAACAATTAGGGATCTAATATGGGTATTTAAAAAAGAGAAAAAATAATGTTAAAAATTTGTAACCTTCAAAGGACAAAATCAGAGCTATGTAGATCAAGGATTGGATTTGAGGAAACTAGCACATAGCAAAAAGAATAATAAATCATGCAATGAACAATGAGCATAAAAATATTTTATAACCATTGCAACTACAAAAAAATTGTCAAAAACATTAACCTCCATCAATCTTCCGACGAAAATTGACTATGTCAAAGTTGACCAAGTCAGTGAATTCAGTGACCATTAAACTGTTTTCAAACTGAGAGTTGGCATCCTCAAGGTATATAGATAGATCGACGAAATATCCTATAGGTTCATCAAAATATCGATGGGGATAGAGGTTCGTCCGAATTCCAATGTCATCGGGGCACCTAGAAAATAAAAAAATAAATAAAATTATAATAAGTTGCGACGATACGATTGAATTTATCCTTATCGTCGAAATTTTTTGTCGAATTAAAACCCCATATGTAGTAGTTCCAAAATACATGTCTATTAATGAAAGGGCACCCTTGTGTGGGTATATATGGCCCTCATTTTCATTGTAATCAATCATCTCATATCTATTCAATTATTTATTATTTATCCTATATGGATTTTAACCTATTATCCTATTTACATTGGATATTTACGTAAGTGAACCAAGTTTGTTCATCACATTTTTAATCCTACGTATAAATCATAAAAACATGTATTATCATACTTTTGAATAGGAACAAAGGAAGAAACATGTTTTTGCTTACCCAAAGGATCTAAGGTATCCTTTCCATAGTTGGAAGATGTAGGGTACTCTTTTTGTTAGGTTATAGGCTCTTCAATTGGAGAAATCAATAGGGGGGTGAGATTCGGAAAGACTTTAATATCTTGATCCTTTTTTAAAGGAGACATGTGAATTCCTTTACCTTTCTTCTTTACTTTATGAACCTAGGATTTTCGCCTAAAGGGGAGCAAACATTCCTTCATAATATGTCCTTAAAAATGGCATTGACCACACTTAAATGGGATCCCCTCATATTCCATAGATTGAATAAAACTTTGCAAACCCCTCCCTGATCGTTATAGATTATGTCAAACCCTTTTAGAGCTCCAATCCAACCAAAATTCTTGTGATTCCCATGTATCCAAAGTCCCTATACGATTTTTCTAAATTGTATACTAATCCCATGACATTCCCAAATTTCTTGAAGACTTCGTTAAACCATAGGATTAATGGGAGGCCTGGGAGCCTAACCCAAACTGGAAAAAAACCCATGTGGGCCAATTTTGGATCAAATTATAGGTGCTACTTCTTCATAAAGCAAAATTAAGAACCCCATTTCCAATGAGCTTTGATGATTTTGTTTGGATATTCTCCCAATCGAAGTATCCATATAAGTCAACCTTTAACCAAAACCATACTATGCAGAGAGTAACCTAACAAACCTACAAAATTTTCCTCTATCTAAGGTTTTAGGGTTTCATCATTCATCATCTTGTTTAAAAATTAACCCAAAATGGTCAAATCCTCGCATTCCATAATTCCATGGAGCTTAACACTCTCCTAACTCCAAATTTATCGCCTTTGTTTTCCTCTTCACATGCCCATGATTTTTCTTTGTTTCCCCCAAACCTCCCGATCCTAGCTCCTCTTAGTTAGAGGTCACATTAGGAAAAATTTCATGTCTAAAATGGACCTCCTAAGGAAAATAATAAAATAAGAATTACGAATTTTCAAAGGGAAAGAAAGAAAACTTTTTATTTTATTTTATTTTTTACTTATATTCTTATAAGTTCCAAGAAACACATGTTTTCATGTATTTCTAGTTTATCTCATTGTGGGTCTATCAAAAGTATGCAGAGAGGGTACTCATTGGATGCGAAATTTAATTACGCATCCAACAAGTGCCTACACTTGAAAGTTGAGTAAACCTGTAAGGAGATGAGTCGAAAATACAATTTAAAAAAAAAAAATTATTCCTTTTCCTCCAAAAATATTTACCCTTATGGTTGACATAATCATATTAAATCCTACCAGTTCTTTTAAAGTTGATTTTGATACTATAATTTTCATTTTGAGACCCATTTTTTACCTCAAATTCCACTAATGAGGATTTACAAGATAGTGCATTGCTCATCAATTCATCGGAAAACATACCTCCAATCAAACGCTTGACTTCAAAACCTCCCACTACTTCCAAGGCACCCAAATCTAAAGCACTCGAAAAACCCAGTAAAATATCTAAGGGAAATTCACCAAAGGTGTTTGATTGGGGCAATGATTTCCCTTGTGTTGGATTTGCATGTTGATTCATGTCTGAGATCAAGGAGTAAAATCCTTGATCCGCCAAATCCTCCCATCAGTCCTTCCTTGATGCACTCCCCCTACAAATTGATGGCTTAATTATAGAAAATATAGCTTAGAAATACACTAAGTCATACACAAATTTCAACCTCCTATTAAGCTTCAACAATAAAGCATTAAACCTAATATTGAACTATACTTAATGAGCACAAACACTAAATGACATAGATATGAAACTAAAACTAATAGTGGAATATCAAACAATAGACAAATTTACACATTTGGCACATGAAAATTCTGGGCAATGCCCCTTGGAAGAAACCACAATAAATATGACAAATTTAAGGATATTTCTTTATTAAGCTTCAAAGAAATATACTAGGATTATACTAGTCATTTACAACATGAATATGACAATACTTAGCTATGAAAATGTTCCCTTTCTACACCTCAAAAACTATGCCAAAGACTCTAGAAATTCATGCCAAGTCTCTACCTTGAAAAATGCACCAAATTATTGTCCATTGGTGAAGTGAACGACCTGTACTTTAGCATTAAATGTCTTGAACAATGTGCACAATTTTTTGTACCAACAAAAAAGAAAAGTACAGATTATAACCCAACAATTTTCCTAGAAATCAGAGCCTTGATTTCAGTGCATACCTCAGCTATACGGTTTAGAAAATCCATACAGTATGACCTTCTTTAGCAGGTGTACGGTATTGTTCAATATCAGTTGTAAGTTCCATGGGATGTGTGTCCTCTTTCACTCCTGAAAGGTGTGCCCCCTGCTTGTTGTTCTTCTCCTTTCTCCATGCTCAAAGGTCTCTTGGGATATGTGACTCTTCACCTCCCACTCTTCTATCCTCAAAGTGTGAGCCCCTCTCTCCCTCGTGAGTTTCCTTTATCTAATTCCAAAGTGTAACTTCCCTAACCCTTGGTATTACAATGATATTGATGGTCAATATATAATCCTTCCCTCATGAGATCAACAATCACGACTTAATCATTTGTTGAGGTCACTTAAGTCACTAAAGTGACCCACAACCTCATAAAGTCACTTTTACACTTTAAAAATAAAAGGCTCAATTTTATAAAACCACTTTATAAAGTTACTTTATAAAAACACATTATAAACTCACTTGGGAGAAAATGTGCTCGACTTTCACATGTTGGGTGCCACGAATGCTAAAGAACCTTTGAGATACCAAATATAACACTCCCTCTTAGAGAAAGAGGTACTTTTGGTACCTCTACTAGAATTCATCTCCAAATCCATCATCCCATATGTTGTCGTAGTTTCTCCCTCTATACTAGAAGCCTTTTCTCCCTCTAAACAAGAAGCCATTGCTCCCACTACACTGGAAGCCTCTGTTGCTACCTCCATTGATCTATGAATTGAATAGATTCCCCTAAGAGATTGCAGACTCTCCTAAGAAATCATATATGTTAACTCATGCCTATTGAATTCTCTGAGAGTACTAGAAGAGGACTTAGTCCCCAGTATCAACTCTCTCTCCCTTGCAACCTACCCACTCTCTGACACAGTATCTGAATCCAGAAATCCACTAGACCCCAACATAGGTCATCCCAACAACCTGTACAACCTATCATACCTGACACCAAGCAACATTATTGTGTCTAGAGTAGCTCCCTCTCGACATAAAAATACCCAGCCACGGTAGAATTTCACTCCAAATCCATCAACCTCCAAAGCTGACACTAAGAGTAAGTTAATTGTCATCTCTAGAATATACAACACCCTAGAAACCTCCAAAAAACCTCCTGGATCTAGTTGGGGTCTAACACATCCAACCCCCTTTACTGCAAGTTGTGAGTTGGCCCCACTATCAAAAACACAGTTTGAGACTATTTCTGAAAGACTAAGGAACACTAACCTCATTCTCTTCATATTCCAATAATATCCATTGTCCACAAGCCACACTTCAATGTTCTCGAACACTAGACAACCACTACCCACATGACCAGTCATGAGAGAAAATTCCTTCTCATATTTCTCAGCAAAATCAACGATCTTTGTTGATGTTGACACCTCTGGTTCCTGCTTCTTCTTCATCTTGTTTGGACACTAACTAGTGTAGTGGACAGTCTTGTGACATGCAAAGCATATCACTTTTCCCATGTTCTTATTCTTCTCATTTCTCTTTCCCACAAGAGTAACATCCTTCTCATATGAACCATCCACTACCTTCTCCTGATACCCCTCCCAGATCTCCTCCTGTGTAAAGTCATCCCACAATTTGCTCCAGTCAAGGAGCTTCTCTCCCCACCATGAACTTCACGAAAAACCTCCCACTCCTTGGTGAATCCTTTGAGCAATATGCACACCAACTTTGATTCTAGAATAACTTCTCCAACAGCTGCCAACTCATCCTTCACTTGTGCAACTCAGGTGAGGTAGGAGGCCATATTATCTCCCTTGGCCATCCTAGTACTATGGAGCTTGTCCCGAAGAGCCATTTTCATGTTCTCGTTCTTTGCCTCATACAAATTCTTTAGTGCATCCCACATGTCCTTGGATGTATTCTTCTCATCCAAATGTGGAATAAGGGGGTCTTTCACTCTGCCCAAAATGATTCTCTGAGACTTAGCTTCCTTCACTTAATGAACATCTAGAGCTATGGGATATGACACGAGTATTGGCATGATGGTGTCCAGAAATGACCACAACTTGTTCTCCTTGATAACACTTGTGATTCTTACCTTCCACTGCAAGTAGTTGGAGATCCCCTCCAACCTATCTTCAAACCTTATGCAGGAAGTCATCTTTTTCCAACTGAAAACTAACCTTGTTTCCCCTCCTTCCAAGAAAATTCCCCAACAATTCATTGTTGTTCCAAGTGCCAAAGTATCCATTGAAATTCAATGCACCAACTCTGATACCATGTAGAAAATATAGCTCATAAATACACTAAGTCATACACAGATTGCAACCTCCTATTAAGATTCAACAGTAAAGCATTAAACCCAATATTGAATTGTGCTTAATGAGAAGAAACACTAAATGACATGGATCTAAAACTAAAACCAGCAGCGGAATATCAAAGAACAGTAGACAAATTTACACATTTGGCACATGAAAATTCTGGGCAATGACCCTTGGAAGAAACCACAAGAAAGATGACAGATTTAAAGAGATTTTGTTATTAAGCTCCATATAAATATATTGATAGTATAGTAGTCATTTGCAACATGAATATAACAGTTCTTATCTTTGAAAATGTGCTCGTTCTACACCTCAAAAAAATTGCTAAAGACTCTAGAAATTTGTGCCAAGTTTCTGCCTCAAAAACTGCACCAAACTTTTGTCCACTTATAAATTGTATGGCATGTACTTTAGAATTAAATGTCTTGAAAAATATGCACAATTTTATGTACCAACAACAAATAAAAGTATAGATTCTAACCCAGCAATTTACCTTGAAATCAGAGCCTCAATTTCAGTGCATACCTCAACTGTGCAGTTTAGCAAATTCATACAATACAACCTTCTTTAGAAGTTGTACAGTATGATCCACAACATCATCAAGTCACTTTTACACTTTAAAAGTAAAAGGCTCAACTTTATAAAAACACATTATAAAGTCACTAGGGAGAAAATGTGCTCGGTCACTTCCGCATGTTGGGTGTCGCCAATACAGAAGTACCTCCAAGCTACCAAATCTAAGATTAATTATATGAATGCAATGGGATCTAAGATCATGATGCACAGTGTTTCCACCTCAACATTTTGGTTACTTGGAAGTTTTCCAATCAAATCTCCCATGATAGCTTAAGTGTCTTCTTCTAGCAGATTGATTATGTGTTGATATGGTTGTGGTGGAGGAAATTCGGAACCATCATACGACTCCATTAGAATGGACCAAATTTGTTGGCCTTTCCAAGGGCTCATCCATGTAGTCAACGTCTTCTTCATCCATTCTAATGAAATTGTGATCCTTTGTTTCTAAGTTATATATCAAAGATATTTGGATTCTTACGGGTTTTATTGAAGCTTCAACTTTAGATTTACATCATTTGGTATCGCATCAGTCCATGTTTTCCCAGATCTATCCTATTTCTACCCTCCCACCTAACCAGTCTACTTTTGCCAAGATGAAACTACTCTCCACCAAATCATCCAAGCACTCATGGATCCTCAGTGTTTAACCTTCTATCATTGGACATCTCCTATTCAACACACTAATCCATTTCTCTTTCCATTTATGTTTCCCCTCGCTCTAGAAGATCGTCCTTAGATATGTGCATCGATCTACTTGCACTTAGGTTTTACAAGAGGTTTCACATCCAGAGATTACCGCTCCATGAATTTCATTCTACATCCCCTTGATCATTCAATAATTGGCACATTAGGATTAGGGTTTTTCAACAACCCTAGAATCCATGCCACCACCACCAACAATCGTATTTAGACCTTAGATTCATATTCATAACTACCCTGAGTTTGTGGAAATAAAAATCCAAGACACCTTCTTCCATTTCATTTCCAAGTCAAAACAAATCCTATGAAAGGCCTGGCACTATCCATTTTGAATTGCACACCACAATTTTGTAACTACTCAGCCAACCAGCCATTCAAACCTTAGCAGATTTGCAGATCTCCAGTCATCCAAGCCTTAGCATATATATAGATCTTCCATCCTAAAAATAAATTATCTTGAACATGCAGTGAACCTAAATAGAGTTGTGGCTTCCATCTCTCCCTCCCACAACCTAAAAGTCTCTTTAAATAATGGGTCAGCCTTTACATGGAATTCCTTATATACATGTTGAAAGAAAAGAAAAGTAAAATGTGCTTTAGCTATCCTCTTTCATTGTTTCCATTATAGGGTCATGTATTAAATTTTCCAGCACGAAATTTATGTTTACCCACTCCACAATGAGTTTGGAGACTCTTAGCAAAGAGTTTCCAAAGTGTCTCCCAAAATATGATGAGGAAACGAAAATTGTGACCCAACACAATAGTGAGGGGAATACCAAAGCACTACCAAACATAGGAAAATAACAAATATGTCACCTAGTGTGTTGAGGTGGTTTTAGTGCAAGGCATAAAAATAGCAATATTGAAGAAACCACATATAAAAACAAATACATAGTGATCATTCATGAAGACTCGTAGGCAAATTGTTTAAAAACTCCATATAGATCAAGTCCCATGGGTGGGAAGGAATGGGAAAAGGTTAAGAGATTTTTTTGTGAATATTGTCTTACTATCACGATATAAAGGACATCGACGGATAAATGCATCCCCTTGGTGTTGCAAGGTTGGCCAGAAAAAATGGTGCTCTAAGTGCAGGAGCATTTTATGTTTTCCAAAGTGACCATCATATAATGAACTAGGAGACTTATGCAACAAGACATGGCAATCAACAGCATGAGGAACACATAAGTGATTGAGATTATAAATCCAATCATCTCATTTAAGAAAATAATGCAAAAAATAGGTCATATTAACCTCAGTGGCACGCTAAAGTGGGTGACATATAGAACCAAAAAAGACATGTTGCATTGAAATATTTCCAAGCTTCGTAACTAGCACAATGGACACTTAAAATCTATGAAACCATAGGAGGGGGATAGTTGGGCATGTCTACTACATGAATGGTGGTGCATTTCGTATTCCTAATGATCAAGTGAAATATAGTTACCAACTTAACGAGAACTATGACCTCAAAACTAGAACTCTAGCCCAAAAAACCCATATTTTTTGGTCAAAAACATCAAAATCAACCCCCAAATCCAAAAATGGCGCTACCATTGGAAACATTTTTGGAGGGGTGGTTAAAATTGTGACTTGTTTAAAAGCATGATCTTGACAACCTAAATCATTGTGGAAAATTAACCCTTGAATGAAAAGTTACGCTTCTAGTATCACCAATTTTATTTTTGGAGTTAAAATTACAACTTAATTGAAATTGTGACTCTAACAATTGGTACCAATGCAAATAAAAAAGTTAAAATCAAGTCTTAAATTGAAAAGTGTTATTACTTGAAAAATTATTTTATTAATTTATATTAAAAAACAAATAAATTAAAAAAACTAAATAAAAAAGAGTTTTTCAAAATGAAAGGAAAAGAGACTTACCTTTTAAAATTAAAAAAAAAAAAAACTACGTAAAAAAGTTTTTAAAAGAAAGGAAAAAAGAACACCTTTTAAAAAAATTGCATAACAACAATATTTTTTTAAATTAACCAAAAAAAATTAAAACAGGATAAAACTTTTACAAATATTATCTACATTGAATATATCATTTTCTTAAGATTGAATGTAATCTTAAAAATATAATTACAAATATTATCTACATTGCATATATCATTTTCTTTCAATTGGTTGTTGATAATTGTCAATCGATAGTTTCACTAAATGTGAAATCTATTAAACACTATATATAATGTAATGAAAAAGGTAATAGAAAATAGACAATAAGCAATTGGATTTATGTACTTCTTGCAAAGATAACAAAAGATCGAGATTAAAAACATAAAAATCATCTAGATTGCTCTTGCATAAGCGATTAAAAACTAACTTGACACCAAATCAACCTTGAAAAATCTCCAATGCCATATGTCATCTTACTTTCAAGAATATTTGATGATGTCTTATTAAATATTTAAATCTAGTTGCTTAAAAAAAAACCTATTGTGAATTCACCACCCTATGAGAAAAGAGACATGCAAACATTGAAGGATCTGAAATCGTGTAGTGAGCATGATTGGGTTTCATACGATACTATAAATCATGGCTTTACATAATAATTCAGTATATAAAGAACACGTCCCGGAATTCTCATTATTCACCACTAAACTTTTTACATGAAGCTCAAATCACTAAACCACTTAAAATAACCCATTAAAATAACCCATAAAACTAGTACATGTCTTTTATTATTATTTTAATAAATAAATAAAAACTGATCTTTATCCTATTAAAATTACATAAATTCAAAATTGATTTTAAATATTAAACTTATGTTTTCGGTTTTCATGTCACAAACTTACTACCAATCAACAGGTGGAAGAGGCTCACAACTAATGGAGGTTTAGAATCCTAATCATTTCTTAATCTCGTCCCCTTATTTTGGCCACAGCTTGAACTAGCTATATAATTAGAGTTGCTTAATCATTCTCTTATTATTATCTTAATAAATAAATAAAAATTGATCTTTATCCTATTAAAATTACATAAACTCAAAATTGACTTTAAATATTAAACTTATATTTCAGTTTTCATGTCACAAACCTACAGGTGGAAGAGGCTCACAACTAATGGATGTTTAGAATCCTAATCATTTCTTAATCTCTTCCCCTTATTTTGGCCACAGCTTGAACTAGCTATATAATTGAGTTGCTTAATCATACAGTTCTGGATTTTGGCCACAGCTTGAAGTAGCTATATAGTTAGAGTTGCTTAATCATACAGTTTTGGACAGGAGTATTCATGCTGTTCTACAAGAAGCACACAAGGTAAGTTGAGATTTGAACAGATGACCTCCTATTAAAATTACATAAACTCAAAATTGATTTTAAATATTAAACTTATATTTCAATTTTCATGTCTCAACAACAGGTGGAAGAGGCTCACAACTAATGGATGTTTAGAATCCTAATCATTTCTTAATCTCCTCCCCTTATTTTGGCCACAGCTTGAACTAGCTATATAGTTAGAGTTGCTTAATCATACAGTTCTGGATTTTGGCCACAGCTTGAACTAGCTATATAGTTAGAGTTGCTTAATCATAAACTCAAAATTGATTTTAAATATTAAAATTATATTTCAATTTTCATGTCTCAACAACAGGTGGAAGAGGCTCACAACTAATGGATGTTTAGAATCCTAATCATTTCTTAATCTCCTCCCCTTATTTTGGCCACAGCTTGAACTAGCTATATAGTTAGAGTTGCTTAATCATACAGTTCTGGATTTTGGCCACAGCTTGAACTAGCTATATAGTTAGAGTTGCTTAATCATACAGTTCCGGACAGGAGTATTCATGCTGTTCTACAGCAAGCACACAAGGTAAGTTGAGATTTGAACAGATGACCTCACATACTAAGTGTTTTAACAGCACACTTTATAGCCAACTAATCTATACCCATTATATAAAAATAAAGATTGGACATAAACGTTTTATTTAAAAAACATTCCATAATTTTTCCAAGCAAATCTTTTTAAATAAGTTCCCCAATTAAGGAATTAATCTCCTCTGTAAGCATAGGACAAGAACATGTAGCCAGTCTAATAATGAAAGAGTACTAAAATGGTAAAAGTAAGCAATTAAATGCATTCAGTGTGTAGACATAATTCCCTGAAACAATGATTCTCGTCCACACCCACGAGTACATAACAAGAAGAAGTTTGTTGCCTGTGCTTTAACTTGACCCTCACCGGGCACTCACATTGAATAATACCTTAAAGTTGAAAAGGATCTGAAGTCTGAAGCATTGCCCATCTCCATGACAAATAATATATTACTATACAGGAACAAAAAATTATTAAGCTTGCTCCTGAAAGAATTGAGATCAAGTTTTATGTAGAAAGTGATTCAAAATTTTCCAAAGAAGGAAATTACAAGCACAAGAGAGGACTTTTCTACACCATATCTATAAGAGGATTCATTGATTTAATTATCCAGTATTCCCAGTGCTTAATCATCCAGGACAATGACTGTTGGGCAAGCATCCACTTCTATCTTCTCTCCCTTCTATTACCCCAATGTTTGCTCCACCTTTAGGATACAGTGTCAACAAATCTGTAGAGTTTGTATTACAGCATGCTTCCTGTCCAATTTGAAAGCCCCTACACAGAGTTGATGCCGTGGCTGTCATTAAAGAGAATGTACCAACACCTGAATTCCCAGATTTCTTTGGGGATGATTTTGAATTAGCTAAGTGTTGCTTGCTGTCAGAATTGACTTGGACTTTGAGAATTTTTCCAACCTCTTCGCACAAGCTGTCGAGAGGACGAAGATTTTTCCTCAAACGAAGTCCAGCTGATTTATTTCCTGTATATGTTTGAACTGATCCTTGCTCATTTTCATTAATTACCTTACACATCTGCAATGCACATGGACTTGAAAGAAATCAAGATAGCATTGTAGGAAGTAGATAATTAGAACAGTACATAACCTCTTCAGCAATCTCAAGTGCCAGCAACAGGAATGAATTGAATGCAAACCCCAAAATTAAATAAGAAAGTTAGAGGACGGAAGTCAAGAAGTAGACCTCATTGTAAAGTCGAGCTAATTCCAGGCGATTTGACTCATTATCCAAAGCATAAGTTAACATCTCTTCTGAAGCTGGAATCACAACTTTGGGTCAACTCTCAGCAGAAACACAAATGAATATCAACCAAAAATCCCCTCATAGCCAGTCAAGAAAAACAAAATCAGCTCAAAAAAATATCCCCAACCATTTACTCCAATAGACTTCACCAAATAAATTAATAAAAGTAGCTCCATTGAATTCTGGCAAGATAAAGAAGGGCACTAACCTATAGTCGATAGAGCAGGAAAATTGGAGCTACCAATTTCAGCCTGTGATTGATTTACAGGGCTTGGTACATATGTATCTCTAGGCTCTTGCTCAGGTTCTTCATTGTTAGACTCAAATTCCTTCTGCTCTGCTTGAAATTGCAAACAGGGAAAAACCAGTTAAAGAATGGATAAAATAGGCACCTACCGGGTACAATGCTTTGATAAAATGCAACACTGGGAATACTGGATAACACTCGAATGTTGCCCCGGGATAACACTCGAAAACAACTGAAAAATCGATGGACTTCTTTTACTTTTACTTTTAGATGCTTTCTAGACTGGACAGAGTCGACTTATGGTTTTAAGGAGGGTTTCACAATTAATATATAAATAAATAAAATTGTATTTTGTGTATATATACTTTTGTAAATTTTATTAGTCAAATCATTTAAACAAATTTACCTTGTACAGTAATTTAATAATTTAATATCTAAATTAACTTTAAACTTAAAATTTTATTATTATTATTAAATCATAATTTAATAATTTAATATCTAAATTAACTTTAAACTTAAAATTTTATTATTATTATTAAACTATGATAAATTAATTTATTTAGTTTTTTTNACCTAATCTCCAGGATCTCTTCCTAATCTCCAGGATCTCTTCCTGCTTTGTTACTTATGAAAGAGTAATTCAAACTATCTTATAATAATTACTTTAATTTTTATTATTTATGAAAGAATATGGCAGAGAATTTTAAGAAAATTACTACTAAATTATTTAACTTATTTAGTAGATGAATTGACGGAAATTCAGGCATTTTTTTATTTTAAGGAAATTATTATTAAATTATTTAACTTATTTAGTAAATGAATCAATGGAAATTCAAGCAAATTTTTTTATAAGTAATTCCAGTATTTTGTGATGAATTTTTAAGTTTTTAAAAATATTTAAGAAAATATATATATTTCTATTTTTATAAAAATGTTATTTTTAAATTTTAAAAAAAATAAAAAGTATATTTCATTTTAATCAAAATTTACAAGATTTGATTATCTACTATTTTGTTTCCATCAAAATTTTCATTCAAACTTTAAATTTTAAGTTTTAGGAAATTTTAATAAATGTTTAAATAAATTTTCTTTCTAAATTATAAAAATAAAATTAAACATAAATTTTAATAGATATTTAATTAAATTTTCTTCCTAAATTGTAGTAATAAAATTAAACATAAATAAAATAAAACGTACTTAGATGTATATTCCCATTTATTTCTTTTGTTAGATGTATATTCTCATCTATTTCTTTTGTCAATTTCATGTTTTCTCTTCTTTTTTCCAAAAAAACTTTTATTGTAGTTGTGTAGAAGCATTTCACCGGACATTTAAACCTAGCAAATACACCACTAGATAAGTAGCACTCTAATAATACAAAGCAATTTTAGATCACATTAAAACCAAGGGTCATGTATGTATTTAAGGTGTGAACTTTCCAGATTCCTCTTCCAAGGAAAGTCCATTTTTTTATACAACTTCCATGTTCCTTATGTAAGAGAAGGTTGTTATGTTGTTTCTCATAATAACTTGAAATAAAGGTTGCAATGTGAAGTTCTATAATGAGAAAACTCCTTTCATCCATTGTATGACTAGCAAGGAATAACTTTAGATTTGTAAGTGGGAAACTCTTTGTTTATGAGCCAAACATAAAACAAGTTTGAGTGTCAATAATTCACAGTAATTATTTGTTTCATTGTTAATACTAACAAAAAAATAATTGTTCTGATTATCCGAGAGATGTCGGATTCATCTTGCTCCTCCTATACGGGGGTTTCCCTGGGAGGCCCCATCAAAATATGCCCAAGGTAGTTTCGTGTTTATAGTTTCTTAAGGGGTATGTTTTTGAATGTGAGAATTTGTTTGTCTAATGAAGAGAGAGAGTACATTCAGAGTTTCCAGGGCATATTGCAATGATATAATCCCTTTATCCTCTGTTAAATTTTTAATTAAAATAAAGTACCAAGGCAAGTGTTTCTCTTCCCTAGGCGCCTA
>SNQJ01S0119937.1:0-21220 GCA_010110895.2 Picea sitchensis
CCTTTTTAGGAGTGTTCTCAACGGAGCTTCTGCACAACTTGTTCATGAGCCCAAGTAGGCCAAATGTTGTAACCATGCTTTGATACCAATTTGTCACATACCCACTCTGTATTTTTAAATTTTTCATCGATTAATCGAGGATCAGAATCCCCGAGATACTTACGGGTGCTTAGCTTCAGCTAGTTCCTCATATGTCCACTTCCATGTGATCATGGGTCATGACTACGGGCCAGACCAATACAACGTCTTTTCATACTTCATGACTCAGTGCTACCAGAACATTGAGTCTTTTGACTCTGCAAACCTCGAAATGCCGAAATGTCGAAGAGGCTTCAATCAGAAATTATCCCCCTGGGGTATTCCTTGGTCCATATGACCACTTCTCATAAGACCGTAGTCTTATTCCCTTCATGACTTATCAATATGAGAGCCCACCCTCTTGTCAACGGGACTCCCAAATTCCTGATTTTCGATTTCCCAAAATGGCCTTTGTCACATTAGCCCTCCTGGCTATGCCCTGGTCCAAGTGACCATTCCTCATAAGACCTCCATCCTATTTATTTCAAAATTTATGAATACAAGAGCTCAACCTCTTGTCAACGGGACTCCTGAATTCTCGATTTGTGAAATCTTGATGGAATCTCCCTTTTGGGACTCTCCCAAAATCCTGGATTTCTGCCACATGTCCTCCCTCAGATGAACGGTCCTCATCGTTTCACGATTTTACGACTTGTGACCCCTAGTGACACAAATCCTCCGTCAATTCGAATCCCTGGTACCTGAAACACCGATGGAATCTTGATCTCTGCCACGTGTCCTCCCCGGATGGACGATCCGGGTTGTTTTGGGACTTTTCCACGTGCGAGGTCAAAATGCTCACCTTCCTCTTTTGTTTCTCGATGTTTGAATCCCTGAAATGGGTGATATCACGACATGTTTGCTCCCTTACTCGGATGATCCAGATCTATTTTGGGACTTCCATTGTGAATTTTCCTGACCTCTCGTCATCAGGACTTCCGAAATCCCGAAGTCTGAAACCCCGATACCAACTCCTCTTTTGAGACTTTTGCCTTTGTTCATGAGGGCTTAACCCCTATGCATCTCCTGAAAGATCCAATGACTGTCAGGTTTTCTAACTAAGATCTGACGGTTCAAATTTATCTCGTGCTGTGCACTCTCCCGCTATTCCATGGACGTGGAAAAACCAATGGTCCAGATACTCCCATGGACCTTGGGGATCTACGGTCCCGATTTCTTTGCTACTCACGAAGATAAAGGAAAATGGGTAAGGCATTTAACACCCTTGTTTCTTCCTCCAATCTAATGGTTGTGAATGGCCGTGGATCTTCTGATAGGATCTCATTCGTCAATCGATACTTATCCTTACGTGGCTATTTCGGGATTTTGAGAGGCCCATTCTTCCTCGTATAGGATTACTAAGACTTGCACCTTCAAATCCTTTTCAGGTTCTTGGTAAGATTTCCAAGAAGGGTATCTATGTAGAGAGATTGATTCCGAGTATTCCTAGGGACGAATAAGGGTATAGATTTCCTGAAAGCAGACTTGAAGTCCAAATTAGTTCAATATACATATACATAAATTTATCTATAAACATAAGCCATAGAAATCTATTCCGGGTATTCCTGGAGACAAATAAGGGAATAGATTTCCCGAAAGCAGACTTGAAGTCCAAATTAGTTCAATATACGTATACATAAATCTATCTATAAACATAATCCATACGTGGTCCTTTCAATAAAAGAATGCAACCACCATTTCTGATCAAAACACCACACATACAGTCTTATACTCAAACCATTCATAAACTGCATAGAATATGAGCATACATGTCAGCATATAAATTTCAAGATGAAAGATGAGCATAAATGCCAGGATATACATTTCAGGATGCAAGATGTAAAACACTTATCAGAAATAACACCAGATGTGATTGCAACTGCTGAGAAGGGTGCTGGTTTCCACCCAACCGTAGGCTCAGCGAATTCTAATGGATTTACCACTAGCCACCCCCGAGCTGAGACCACGATGCTGCGAGACTACATCTCTGTTTTCCAGTGACCAAGAACAAAGGTTACTCTCCTTCTTCTTTGCTATCACTCACTCTATATATTTCCAGAGTTCTTTTCCTTCTCCTCTTCCCCTTGCATTTTCCCCCTGATCGTACACTCTTCTTGCCTTTTCTTCTTTCGACGAGGTTGCGTGTGGCACAATATTCCTCGTAGTGGTCAGGTATGAGGACTTTACAGATGGGTGGTTCACCCCCATCCCTCATTACTCATGAGGAGTCCTTTACCTACCAACCCGACGAGTCATTTAATTCGGGGCCAGCGAGCCGCTTTTGGTTCTCTGGGCCAGTGAAGTCCAAATACGGTATTGGTATCGGTGGAAGTTAACGCAACCATTCTAGGTACCTTCCATCGCCTTTATTCAACCATCGTGGTCTCTTTTTCAGCACATCCCCTTCTCAGCAGTCTTGCAATATATATATTATAATATCATTCACATTCATCGACCTTTTTCACAAGGTCCATTCACATCACACNTATCTATAAACATAATCCATACGTGGTCCTTTCAATAAAAGAATGCAACCACCATTTCTGATCAAAACACCACACATACAGTCTTATACTCAAACCATTCATAAACTGCATAGAATATGAGCATACATGTCAGCATATAAATTTCAAGATGAAAGATGAGCATAAATGCCAGGATATACATTTCAGGATGCAAGATGTAAAACACTTATCAGAAATAACACCAGATGTGATTGCAACTGCTGAGAAGGGTGCTGGTTTCCACCCAACCGTAGGCTCAGCGAATTCTAATGGATTTACCACTAGCCACCCCCGAGCTGAGACCACGATGCTGCGAGACTACATCTCTGTTTTCCAGTGACCAAGAACAAAGGTTACTCTCCTTCTTCTTTGCTATCACTCACTCTATATATTTCCAGAGTTCTTTTCCTTCTCCTCTTCCCCTTGCATTTTCCCCCTGATCGTACACTCTTCTTGCCTTTTCTTCTTTCGACGAGGTTGCGTGTGGCACAATATTCCTCGTAGTGGTCAGGTATGAGGACTTTACAGATGGGTGGTTCACCCCCATCCCTCATTACTCATGAGGAGTCCTTTACCTACCAACCCGACGAGTCATTTAATTCGGGGCCAGCGAGCCGCTTTTGGTTCTCTGGGCCAGTGAAGTCCAAATACGGTATTGGTATCGGTGGAAGTTAACGCAACCATTCTAGGTACCTTCCATCGCCTTTATTCAACCATCGTGGTCTCTTTTTCAGCACATCCCCTTCTCAGCAGTCTTGCAATATATATATTATAATATCATTCACATTCATCGACCTTTTTCACAAGGTCCATTCACATCACACATTCACATTTCTGAGTTTGCCACAATACTTGGCCATTATAGTTATTTTTACAGATTGGGGGAAATAGGGTGTTACAGAAAGTAAATGGCTTCTAGTCAAAAGGTGTGCCTTGTGCTATAGCTCTCAAATATACTTGCAGGCTTGAGTACCCATGGTATGAGAGTGTAATCTTCTCGAATACTATTTTCGGCACACTGCAATAGTCCAGCGGTTGAATGGTTGGTTTTAGGTTGCCTATGGGACCTCTGATATACCCAAGGGTACATGGAAGTAATTTCTGGGTTTAGGTTCTTTCTAATGCAATACTAGAATGGGTACCAACATGGGTTACAAGGACATCCAATTGTTAATTACTCTAAAACCAACTATCTAAGAAAACATATAAGATCTAGATTACTTTACTGGAATTATTAACTCTTTCTTGCAGCGAAAACTAGAAAAGCAATCACACAATGCATAATTATTTTTTGCTCTTCTAAATCAGTTCATCATTGAAATATCATCAGAACTTACAAGAGCTCCCTGACTAGGAAAATGGATCTAAGAAAATTATAGACAAAACAACAACACTGAAAACCCAAAATCACCTCAACTATTGGCTCTGCAAGTCTATTGTACAAATTGTTGCTGTACGACCTATATGACCTCACACGTGCGAGCTGAACTATTCACACGTGAGATCTCTTGCTATTGCGTGACTGTATGGACCACATGTGCGGCTTGATTAAGTTGTACGACTTCACACGTTGGGATGAACTATACAACCTAGTAATTAATGTTGGTCTTCTTTGCTGAATCCTCCTACTGAAATCTTCTCGCTAATGGCTGAAAATGAGATCATTGATTTTCTCATTTACTCACATGACTTGTGAATAAATTCTTTCTATGTATTTGTCCTTTGCTCTCTCTGTCTTTTATAGCTTTGACTTGAGCCAAATCCCTAATCTCAATGGTCAAGATCAAACCGTGAGATCAATGGATCTGTTTTAATTAAATCACTAAGTGACCCAACTTAGTCACTTTATTAATTAAAAGTCACTTTAATAAAATAAGTTCACTTTATTAATTAAAAGTCACTTTAATAAAATACGTTCACTTTATTAATTAATTAATAAAGTGAACTCTAGAAAAAACATAGGATACATTAAATGACAATTTCCACATTGTAAAAATACCTGTCTGAGCTACAGTCACTAACATACGTCTTAGCGAGGAAGGTATTCTCCACCACTCTAAGCTTGTCTCGAAGGAAGACGAATTTTCCCTTCACCAAGGGCTTGGTGAAAATGTCTGCTAACTGCTCATTTGTAGGAATACATTGGAGCTTGAATGTTCCCTTCAACACCCTGTCTTTGATCTCGATGTTCTTTGATCTGTCATGAAGCACTGGATTCTCTGGGAGTTTGATGCAACTTTGGTTATAGCAGTAGATCATTGTTGACTCAAGCTCCTGACCAAACGATCCTGTGAGTAGCTTGCGAAGCCAGATGGCTTCACAATTAGTTAGAATGGCTGCCATGTACTCGACCTCAATTGAAAACAATGCTACTGAGTTCTGCATCCTACTGAACCAGGAAATTACTACTAACCCTAAACTAAAGCAACACCCAGAGTTTCTCTTCCGATCTGTATCACTACTTGCCCAATCTGAATTTGAGTATCCCTACAATGCCACACCATCTCCACCAAGGTACTGCAATCCATATCCTACTATTCCCTGCAAGTATCTCAACACACGATTTACTACAACCCAATGAACGTCCCTCGGCTCCACCATGACCTAGCTCAAGGTGTTGATAACAAAGCATATGTCTGGTCGAGTGTTGACTAGATACATAAACGAACCAATCAACTGTTGATACTTTTTGGGGTTTGCCAACTCTAAAGATGAAGAATCAATCTTCTTCAGGTTGGTCACCATCAAAATGGACATCAGTCTACTATGCTCGATCCTGAATCTCTTTAGGATATCAAGAGCATAATTCCCTTGTTTGAGGAAGATATCGCTTGATCGTTGCCAAACCTCAAGTCATAGAAAGTAATTCATTGGCTCGCCATCCTTCATCTCAAATTCTAACGCCAAGTCTAACTTACATCCTACAATAAACTTCTTTGCTCCTGTCAGAATAAGTTCATCCACATAAAACACCAATATGAGGGGCTTAGATCCAACCAACAAGAAGTATAGGTTGGGATTTGCCTCACTCTTGGTGAAGCCCATGCCCTGCAGATAATTGTCAATCCTGGCATACCAGGCCCTGGGTGCCGGTTTGAGTCCATACAGGGATTTCTTTAGCCTACATACATGCGTCTCTCTACCATGAACCTCAAACCCCTATGGAAGCTTGATTTACACCTCTTCCTCCATAAATCCATTGAGGAAGGTGGTCTTCACATCCATCTAATGGATTCTCCACCCCATCTCATAAACTATAGAAAGTACAACTCAGATAGAGGAGTATCTTGCTATATGATTAAAAGTCTCGTTGTAGTCTACTCTCTCTTTCTGAGAGAACCCACGAGCCACAAATATGGCCTTGTACTTCTCCACACTGCCATTTGTGTCATACTTTACTTTGTAAAACCATATGGAAGTCACCACTGACTTTCCCTATGGCTTCGACACAATATCCCATACATCATTCCTCATGATGGAGTTGTGCTTCTCCACCATGACATCTCTCCACACCTGTTGATTGGTTTCTTCCTCAAATCTGGAGGGCTCTGAGTCTACGATGCTGGTCATCAAATCCATATACGTTAGAAACTTTTGAGGAGTCCTGCTCTCCCGGAATGTGGTATTAGGAGGCTCAACATGCTGCCGAGCATCCCACAAGGTCTGCTCAAACTACCTTGACTAAGAAATTACAGACAAAACAACAAAACCGAAAACCCAAAATCACCTCAACTGCTACCTCTGCAAGTCTGTTGTATGACCTATACAACCTCACTTGTACCAACTGAACTATTCACATGTGCAATCTCTTGTTTCTGCACGATTGTATAGACAACACGTGCACAATGTTGAAGCTATATGACCTGCTACTATACGACCTCACACATATGGCTGAATTGTATGACCTAGTAATTAATGCTGGTCTTCTTTGCTAAAATCTCCTTTCCAATGGTGAAAATCAGATCTCTGGTTTTCTCACTTACTCCTGTGACTTGTGGATAAATGCTCTTTATGTCTTTGTCCTTTGCCCTCTCTTTGTTTTATAACTTTGACTTGAGCCAAATCTCTAATCTCAATGGTCAAGATCTTACCGTGAGATCAATGACTCTCTTTTAATTAAATCATTAAGTGACCCAACTTAGTCACTTTAATAAAATATGTTCACTTTATTAATTAATTAATAAAGTGAACTCTAGAAAAAGAACATGATACATTAAATGGCAATTTCCACAAGTAGACACCCTTGTAGAAATACATGTCTGAGCTACAGTCACTAACACCAACAACGTGAGACAAAGGCTCAAGCATCTTGAACTCTCATATATCCCTACGTGTATTGCTCCCAAGCCACAATTTTATATGCCTAACGGCAACTAGCTGTCATTATTTATAGACACCAATGTAGGTCTCTAGCCTAAAATTGACTAAGTGTCTTGTCCAACAAATTGCCCACCATCATGATATCCATCATAACTTGCATTCTTCACTTTAGAGAAGATAGAAAAAATTGAGAAAACGAAGAATGATCTTAAAGTAAGTGTGACTTTGAAAGAAATGACAAAGTTCAATTTGAGACAAATGTCTAGAATAAAATTCAATATGCCACCATTTATCTCTTTTTATCACAATCATCCAATGGTATTTATAAATCATAACATCCAAATGCAAGGGTTATTCTTCATAAGGTTAAATCCTTACAACCAATGATTACCATTTGTCCATGCACTAATAGAATTTTCAAAGAAAATACGAGATCCAATGTAAGATGTGTCCAAATTTTCTCTAGTGTTTAAACAAACAACTTGCAACCATTAATGGTATGGCAACCTTCACACAACATAAATTATAAAGCATTCAAAGTAAATTTTGTGTAATATGTGCTTGGTTTGTCATGAACACATTAAAACCATACATCATTAATCAATAAAGTGCCATGTGCAATCATGAGAGCAATGTGATTGTCGACCATTCAATTGAATAACAAATGAAACGTTAAGTTTAAAGTGCAAGTGTTCAAACGTTATGACAAATAAACCCCCAACGAACATATATCAGAATCACAATAATGACTCGATCTACCATGCTATCCCAGACCATGCTCACGATAATTACTCCATATGAAAAGAGCAAGAGAAACGACCTTTCAGTGAGAATACCTTTAAACTTCAATTTTATTGATTTGCCTTACTTGCCAGTGACAAAGTCAGAAGTGGTTTGGATATTCACAAAAATATAGGTTACTGCTGATTTTGCAAGTTAGACAATGAGTTAACTTGTAGATCCTATCAATGAACATACTAACCATCATCATGGAATTTCTGCACATTCACTCCGGGCCTCAGAGAAATGATGGTTCATGATTACCATATGAACTACAAAACCTTGAACATGTTGCGATAGATGATAAAGGAATGTTATGGGTATCAGATGATGATTGGTTCAGATTCAAGGTGATTAGTGTGGAATAAAGATAACCCAAGTCATTGATCCTGAAAATTGATTGTGCAAATAACAAATCAGATTGATCATGAGACTGACATATGGCTTAGATTTGCAGAAATAACAAATATTTTCTAGGGCTTGGGGAATGTGATTAGCCAAACAAATTTAAATCCCTTAGATAGCTGGCAAAAATGTCACCGTAAAAATCGACTAGGAAATTCATATCATAAAAAAATTATTTTACGTTTAATCTCAATAACTAAAAAATCATTATGGTGAATTTTTTTTAGTGGGTGTGATTGGAAATTTTTCTAGGAAGACGAGGCCTGTCATTGGGCCATGAAGTCAAGATGTTATAGGGTTTATTAATAAAATAGTGAACAAGCGTTTTCCCTCACCATTGGCTAGGGGAAACACATCATTTCTTGGTAGGATGAGGCTTGTACTAAGGGGGTTGAATCAACCTTTGCTAACAACCTGATACAATGGAAGTTTTCAGAAAATCTGGATCTAATAAAGAAAAACTATAGAGCCTTTCCTTTAAATAAATGCAAATTTTGAAGAAAATAAATTGAGTGGAGGGTTAGAGTTACCTCCTAACTCTCCAACACAATGCTAATTTGCATCACTCTCCTCTTTAACAACAGATATCTCAAGAACTTTCCATTAAGATAATATAAAAAACCCAAGACAAATGAAGCACAACCTTATGCAGGAAGCTCTTCCTTTTTTATTCTCCAAATCATCCCCTTTACAAATGAGAAGCCTTTCTCTTTTATAGATGAAGAGGAAGCTCCAAACCATTTACAACAACCATGGGTAAAAACAATACCATGTGTAAAAACCATTTACTCCAACAAACTTGAGAAAGATAATATTTTTTTAATGTGCTTTGACAATAAAATAATGATTTTCCTTCTTAGACAAGGTCAAGTCACAATAAAATAATCTTTTACCTTGTGCATCCCCTTTAGTAGAGGGTCAAAATAGTCAAATAAGCCCAATGTTTTGCTCCATCAATGAATTAAATCACATGTCAATATGTAATTCACCCTTCGACTTAAGTTGTGATATTAAGCATGTGCTCAAACATAAAGGGGGGTGCTCCACATGTCCAATAGGACCAATAACACTTCAATGTGTAATATCCACCTATGCTAATGAGTGTAGCCTCTTAGAAAATCATTAATTCATAGTTCCAAGTGACAATGTCGTAGTAAACACAACACTTTAAATCAAATTTGACACTTTCCTAAGTCTTACCTAGGGAAACATTATTAATAATTTTAAATAAGTCCACTCCTAAGGAAAACCTATATTTCCTAAGTTTTCTAGGTGGAGGATAGGAAATTAATGAGATTAGTGATGAAAGGGAAAAGGGGATGATCCATGTGATGACCCTCAAAGTCTTAGACATGCATAGGTCATCCTTTTTTTTTAGCCTTTTTATGCTTCTAGCTTTATTTTAGCTAGGCGTTTTTTAACAGTAGCCTTCTAGGGGGAGCTTTACTGCTTCGGTCTGCACATACTTCCCCTTTCTTTTCTTTTGATTAATAATTATTTTTTCTAAGTCCTTTTATTCTTTAGATAGGTATTTTTGTCTTAGGACTTTGAAAGGGGGGGGACCATAATGAAGTAGTTTGAACTTTATTTTCTTTCTTTGACTTTGCTCTTCACCCCTTGGCCTTTATGGATTTATTTGATCTAGGCTCTCAATTCCGACCTTTCCTTTTGAACTTTGAGAGATCATTCATGACGTGATGCTATTTTTTAAAATGTGTATGGAAATGAGTGTTACTTAGGGAGATGGAAAGTGCTTGGTATGGTGAGGATATGGATTGCACTATCTAGTCTAAACACCTAGTAGTACGAGTAATCTTAGGGTGGACACACTTCCAATAGATAATATGTTCTCCATGGTAATATGACGCAAGTGAGAAAACTTTGTACGTTATGACATCCTAATCAACTTTCATAAGTTAACCACAACTTCATGACATGCTAGGAGGTTATATCCTCATGTCTAAGTAAATATTACACATGGAGTATCTATGAAACCTGAAATTACATAGCAAGGGAAGGGAGAGAAATTATTTCACATTTCTTTAAAAAATCACTAAACAAAATACAAAGAAAATTGGTTCCTTGACCCATTGTCTTCTGTGAAGTCAAGTGTTATTTGTTTCCTACATGTTCATTGATATCATTTTGAAAAATAAAAGTATTAAACTGTGAAAAGGAGTGAGGGAGAGAGGACCCCTCTAGGGAGGTCTTTTAGGAGGGCCTATGAAAAAGGCACTATAATGTTTTACAAAAATTTCTTTGTGAATATGAAATGCAAGGAGGTCTTTTGGTTAGGGCATGTTACCAGTTACCTTATGACGATCACACAGATATGTGACTAGCTTACAACTATTGGAGAGGCAGTCCTGGAGGCAGAGTTAGTTAATGTTGCTTTGAATGGGTTCACCAAGCCTTGGGAACCATTCATCATGGGAATATATGCCTAGGAGCATCTTTCAAAGTTGGAGAGACTTTGGGATGACTTCATTTAGGAGGAGTCTCGAAGGAGTCCAGGTCCGACAAGCAGGGAGGAGGAGAAGATGAAAACTTATCCCTTTCCAGCAAATCCAAGAAAGGCTAAGGGAATTTTTTTGTCAAGAAGGGTGACAATCACAAAGAGGGGTAGTAGTATGGGTATAAGAGAGACATGAACAAGTTCAAATGTTAAATTTTCCATAAGAATGGCCATTTTTCCTCTCAATGTCCACATAGGAAGAAAGGCAAGTTGCAACAACAACAAAGACACAATTGAATGAACTTGCATCAAAGTTCAAGAGTGATTTTTCATTCATGTCTTGTATTTCTACCAAAACTACTCCAAGGAGTGCATGGTACTTAGATAGTGGTGCATACCGCCACATGACAGAGTTTAGAGAGTTGTTCATCAATTTTTTAGAGGATGACTTAGATCTCCACATAGAGCTTGGCGATAATACCAAGTATGCAGTGAGGGGTTAGGGGAAAATGCAACTCCAGCTTGACTTAGGAGGATCCTTTGATGCACATGGGGTACTGTATGTACCTAGCCTGAAGAAGAACCTTTTTTCCATCTTAGTCATGGAGGAAAAATGTTGTGAGGATAAGTTTCGAAGGGGGCAGGTGTTCATTCGCCCAGATAGAGCCATTCTATACACTGCTGTGAGGATTGGAGTCTGGGATGGGAACCAATATAGACTTCAGGGATAGCCTATTCAGGCATTGATGGACACCAGTGAAAGCTTGTGCAAGTTGTGGCACAAGAGGATGGGGCATCTCCATCACAAAGCTCTACCATTACTGTGGAAGATGGTCACTAGGGTTCCATACTTCATTCTAGATCATCAAGGGGTGTGCATAGACTGTGCTCTTAGCAAGAATGTCAAGGCATCATTTCTTAGTAGTGAGACTCGATCCAAAGGAATTTTGGATCTGAATCATTATGATGTTGGTGGGATTATGTCAGTTTCTTGAGTGAAGGGCACATCCTATAAGTGACCTTCATTGATGAATTCTCTAGGAAGACTTGGATATACTTCATGAATACCAACGATGAGGTCTTTAGTCATTTCAAAGGGTTTAAGGATCAGGTGGAGAACATGATAGGAAGGGAGATCAAGGTGCTGAGGACAAAAAACGAGGGTGAGTACACCTCCAATGAGTACACTGATTTCTACAAGGAGGTAGGGATCAAGAGTGAGAAGACTGTTCCCTACAACCTACAATAGAATGGGGTTGCAGAGAGGAAGAACCAGTCTATCATCGGTGCGGTGATGGCCATGATCCATGATCATAGTTTGCCTATGTTTCTGTGGGCCAAGGCATGCAACACATATGTGTATTTGTAGAACAGGAGCCCACACAAGATACTGGAGGATAAAACACATGAGGAAGCATTCACAGCCAAGAGACCTGAGATAGGACATCTCAAGATTTTTGGTTGTCCAGTTTATATCCATTATCTCAAAGATTTTTGGTTGTCCAACGTATATCCACATCCCCGTGGAGAATAGTAAATTAAAGCTGTTCTTTGAGAGAGAGAGGGCTGGTCATCTCTTGGGTTCCACTGAGGATCGAGGATTCAAAGGCCTACAAAGTCTTCTTGACATATCAACAGAGGACAAGGGTGAGTTGAGATGTCAAGTTCGAGGATAACTTGGCATCTAGGAAATATCAGGATTTACCCATAGTTGTAGAGGGGCCACATGAGGTGGGCGCAAAGGATGAGATGAGAGTAGAGACTTCCAGTGTAGGGAGCCATACTCCAGAGGAGGTAGAGGATCAGTCAACCCCTTCGAATTCATTTAGGAGGCCCAGGTGGTTTATGCAGACCTTGCAAGATGCTCGAGAGTGTGTTGAGCCTCCCAAGTCCACATTTTGGGAGAGTAGGCCTCCTGAGAAGTTTTCGACGTATATGGATTTGATGAACAAAATCATAGAATCCAAGCCGTCCAAATTTGAGGAGGCAATGAACCAATAGGTTTGGAGAGATGCTATAGTTGAGTAGTTGGTAGACAGATTCACCAGGCACTCGGTGAAGGGAAAGTTCGTCATCTTTCGAGACAAGATTAGAGTGGGGGAAAATACCTTCCTTGATAAGAGGGAGTGTTAGTGACTGTAGCTTAGACAGGTATTTCCGTAAGGGTGTCTACTTGTGGATATCGTCATTTAAATGTATCCTATGATTTTTCTAGAGTTCACATTATTAATTAATTAGTAAAGTGAACATCTTTTAATAAAGTGATTTTTAATTAATAAAGTGACTAATTTACCAAACAAAGTTTTCAAAAACAAAAGATAACACGAGTATATCTTTTCCTTCACGAATCTCCACACAAAATCCTTCCCTATCAAATCCCAATGTTTTTTTTGTTGTTCATGCAATTATTTATTCCCTTCAAAAAGTTACCTTGATATGTTATCTTGCTTCCTCATAGAGTTTTCTTTAATAAAACTAGAGCATAAGTCACGCACATTGCAAAGTTAAATATGTTCTATCCATATGCATGATGCTACTTGGAGTTTAACTCATTTAGATTGATCTTTTCTATGTTTTGAGACTAGAATGTTCTGTATTTTTCTAATAAGATGATTTAAAGTTCTTATAGTTATTTTGGATCCTCCATGTCCAACCATTCTTAGTAGCTTCGTTTCTTCACATTAATTCATTATTCATGCAAGTGGTATTATCTTCTTTTATTTTATATTTTCTTTATAAATAGGCATGAACTTGGATTTATTTAACCCAAACACATTATTGGAAGTTAGATTTGATGGAACTATACTCCTAGGATATGTTGCTCCGAATACTACCAAGTAAGAGCATTTTTTCATGGGAAACAAACCTAGCCTAGTGTAGGAAAAATACCACTTCTTTGAACTTTGAATCACCACACATATAGCATGCAAGTATGGTTATCACTAAGGACTATTGGAATTTCCTCTGACAACTTTGTTTAATGTGAAAACCACACCCATTTAATAAAATTAATCTAAAGGAGAATTGCTTTCCTTTTTTTCATTAGTCTTTGTCAATGGCCCTCCTCCATGGTGGGGGCCATATGTGTTTTGTTTACCACCTATCCAACACAGGTGGTCAAATCCATGTGCCATGAAGAGATGCATCATCAGATGCAAATTTGTCGAAGACCTTGCTTCTACAGGGCATTGTTTGACCCCAACACTTCTTTTTGTAATTGGAATTTCTGCATCCCTGCATGGGTTAATAATGTAATAGGTCTACACGAGTCATGTCTAGGTCAATTACCTTGGGATAGGTTCACTGGGAGAGTTCCTTTCACCGAGGGTTTTTTATCCTCATGTTATCAATTGGGCTTTTCAGCCTTATTGATTTCCCTTGAGTTTTTCCCCCACACTTGCAATAATTCCTCCAAAGTGGTGAACGACATTCTAGTGGGTTTATATTTTGGTAACTATTATAGGGAATCATTGTAAATGAAAATGAAAGACATATTAGAAAGTTTCTCGGAATTCCGTCGAGTCTAAGTCAGTTTTTTTTAATTAATTATTTTTTAATTAAATTTCCCTAAGTTTGGAGGTTTAATTATTTAATTAATTGATTATTTTTGAGCAAATATTGTAAAAAATAGGTCCTTGGAATTTTGATAGGGGTATTTGTGATCAAAATAAATGTAATAGCACCAACCAGATCCATGGACCAAGTTTCATCTCAGTCGGATAAATTTTTTCATGGGTTTGTCCACCCGGAGTGTCAATCAGTCTAAAACAACTATTTTAATTGCTAAAGTCCAAACATGGAAAAATTGTAAAATTGTAATAATGAGTTAAAAGGATGTTAAATGGTGGATATAAGTTAGAGAGAAACTCCCTTAGACTAACCTAACCACCCAAATTTTTCCTACCCTTTCCACACTCTCACCCTAAAAAAGTGACGCCCTAAGGGGAAGTTACGCCCTCCTCTAGGAGAAAAATGTGGCATCTTATTTTTAATTGGTACAGGGGATCCTCCCATTGGTGGGTGTGCTCCCTATAATCACCACATCTCTCCTTCCATCATCCAAACTCCTTTTCCCTAATCCCAACACATCCCATCCTCTCCTGATCCCCAAGAGTTGCGCCCTCCTAGGAGAAGTGTGCCCCCCTCCATCTAGAAAAAATCCAAAATAATTTTTAAAAATTATTTGGAACCTCTCACTTTCCTTGGCATCAATCCCAAGGCGTTCCACACCATTTTTGCTTGATCCCAACATTTTCCACCTCTTCTACACCTTATATCTAAGAACTAAACCCTAAGAGGTGCGCCCTACCCTAGAGATCTACTATTATGCTTGGTGGTTGACACTTGGCATTGATGCAAGAGAGGTAGGTTTTCCTCTCCAAGTATAAATAGATCCCTCTCCTTACTCCCAACTCACCATATCTTGAGCTAAATATATGGTACTTGATCTCTCTCTCTCTCTCTCTCTCTCTCTCTCTCTTTCATTCATCATTTTCATTCTCTTGCTCTTTAGGGTTTTGGAGATAGTTTCTCCAAGATCCTTCTTCTTGAGTAATAAAGAGAAAACTTTGGAGGATTATTGGAAGAGTTATGCACATGCTTCTTCTTGCCATACACATGAGGTAAACTTGTTCTAAGATTTTGTTTGGTGATTGCATCTTCGGATCCTAAGGTAAAATGTTATTTGGGTAGATCTAGTAATGCACATGCTTGTAGATCTATGTATCTTGATATGATATATAGGATTGAAATGAAATCTTATTAGTATATGCAACATATTGTCTATTGTATGCCATCATTGTTCAATGTTTTTGCAGGTTTAGCTTCAAGGGTTCCATTGGGAACACCTTAAGCAAGAAGGATCCCTTGAGTCACACTCAAACTCCACTCCTTTCTCACTTTTACTTTTCTTCTATATTGTTGTTCATTCCATCAATATTTCAGCTACCATAGCTTTGTAAGATAGGTCATTTTTAATCAAAATGTTTTCCCTAAAATGGAAAAACTTTTTTTCCACTATATTGGTTGTGTGTAGCATTACTAGCAAGGATACCTTGCTGGTTTTTGCAGGTTCAGAACTGGTTGAGAGGGGTTTTGGCTACCCAAAGGCATCCACACAACACTCAAAGACCCCCAAAGGGATTGGTAGCTATTTCTCAACCTCCTTCTTCAAATTTTAAGCATTTTTAGTCATTTCTTCTTCCTTTTCTTGTGTTCTAGTGGCTCATAGTTGTGGGAGAAGGAGTGGTACGACCTCCTCCCATGTGTGAGCTCTTGGGTAGTTTAGATATATCCTAGATATTGTTTTATTTGACATTTTTTTGCCTTTTTGAGCTAGGATGTGAGGGTTTGTGAGATAAAGGGTATCTCCCAAACCCTAGGACATGGTTTTAAGGTTTGCTTGTTTGCTTCTTGGTTTGCTTCTCTCTCTCTTTCTTCCTCTTCTTGGTTTGATTGCCTCTCTCTTTTCTCAATATTTTTCTAAGTAAGCAAGCTAATTAATTGCCTACCTATTTGGGAGAGGAATACCTTGAAAGGTTGGTTTAGTGTTTAATTTGTGGTTGGAGATCTAATTGTTAATGCTCTAAATAGTCTAGATCTATATCTAGATCTAACACTTAATAATTCTCTAGCTTAAGCCTATTGGGCCTCATAATCAACTCAACTAGATCTCATGCATGCTTAGTTTACTAGAAGTGTTTATCTTTATGTTCCATGCTTAGATCTATAATCCTTAGTGTTTAGTCGCTTCATTAAGTGGATGGTGATCTTCTGTATTGCATAGATATCTTTAATGCCATTTGCCATATGCTCTAGGTAACTTAATTTGTAAGTTGATAAGTAGGCAAACATTGAAATTTTCTTCTTTCTCACACTTAATGATAATATCTAGATGCTCTTGAATATAAGATAAGTGTGTTTGTCTTTCTTTTATTGATTGGCAAGTTGTTCTTACCCTTGTAATTGTATTCTTTACTTTGCAAGCTATTTAATTGTGAATTTAAGCGACTTGCTCTCCCATAGCATATATGTGTTAATGCTCTTAATCTCGTAAACTTAATCAACACATATTTAAGGCTGAAGTGAGTTTTGGACAAGTCACTAATTCACATTTTAAAAGTGTCATAAAACTCTTGAAACACTCTAAAACACTCAAAAGTCTACATAATTCATATAACATCTTAATAGACTCTTTAGGGTACCTAAGACCACCATCTTCACCATCTAAAATGGGGCTTGAGGAATGCAATGGAGGGTGTAGGTAGGGGGTTGTCTCACGGAGCAAAGGATGTGTCCTTTCCGGGAGTACTCTTGTCTTAGGATTGACTGTGAAAGCTAGGGTTAGCCTCGTTTCTATACTATCTTGAGCATCCAATAGTTATTTGGCAATAGGGGGAGGAGGCTTTGGTGAAAGATTAATAAAACTTAACAATATTAAGAAATCTTAAAAACTCAACCTTGAGCTTAATGTAATAAATACCTTGAGGGTTTAATATCTAAGAGTGAGTCATCTTCATAACACTTGTGCTTAAATCTTTAAAATTTTCTTTGTTGATGTGGTGATATGTTGATAATAATCTTGTAAATGTTATATGATGCTTTAATATCTTTATATCCTGCACAAACACAAAATAATTAAAGTGGTTAACTTGTGTTGTACTCTAGCATTCTATCTTGTATCTATTTTGAGTTTGATTATTCTTTTGTAAGTAAGCTTGTAATCATACTTTTAAAGAAACCCCTTTTAACTTTAGTTGAACCCTTGCCCAATCTTAGGCACTAGTCTTAGTTGCCCTAGGAAAAGGCTTGCTTCACATGCTAACCCTTGCACCTTGCATTGCTGCTTGTGCATATTAGGATTAAAATCCCCTAAACCTTGTAAATAATTAAAATAAACTCCTAGAACCTAACTCTAAAACTAATCCAAAAACTAGGGACTAACCCCCTTGGCTTCCCTAGGAGTGAGCCTAGACGGAAGAGGTTCCGGTCAAAGTGACACCGTGGGCTGTGAACCTAGGCATTGTGCCTCCAAGGACACACTAAGTGAGCCAGACTTAGCTCACGTTTGCAAGTGTGTGTAAGGACAACAACATATTTGGCGCCATTTCCGGGGATAAGTCATATATCCTTGGTCAAAATGAGTTAATTGATTCTTTAAGAACTAAAAAATAAAATTTTTAGGCCTTAAAATTCTTTGAACCAGTGATTGGTTAGCTTTGTGTGATTTCTGTCTAAGTGGTGACTCCATTAAAAAAATCTAGTAGGTACACTACTAGGAGAACTTCAAAAGGAATGGCTTATTCTTTTCCCGACCCCGAAAAGGTTTATAGGAGGAGACTAAACCGCTTGGCTCCTAGGTGACTACTTGAAAGTCTTAGGGAGGAAGCACTGAAAGATATCCAATTCTTGTTCCAAACTAATTATCAACCAACTATTAATAATCCCACTAATAATCCTAACGTAACAATGACTTCCTGTTTTAGTCCTTTGAACCTTGCAACAATTCAGGGTTCCCCTCACGATGTTCCTGAGAAATCCATTGACAAGTTGCCTATTTTTCATGGGAACAATGCTATAAGTGCCAGGTCCCACATTGCAAGTTTTGACAAATGTGTTGAGAAGTATTGTAAATGTCATAGTGAAGAAGATGTGAAGATGACCTTGTTTGTCTTTTCTATAGAAGGAGATATTGGTGAATGGTTTTCTGATTTTCCTGCCAACAAGTTTTCCACCCTTAAATCAATATTGGATGAATTTAGGAAGATATGGGGTGACCAAAAGGATCATAGATTTTAGTTGGTTTCTCTTACCACTAGTCACAAGAAGGAAAATGAAATTGTGTTAGAATTTAACACTAAGTTTAATAGTGTGGTAAAAGGACTTCATCAAGATGTTAAGCCTTCAGATGCTGCAATTTTGATTTATTATATAGAGGATTTTGAGGGTGAAATGAGATATGATTTAAGGGATAAGGATCCTCAAACTTTGCCCACAACACAGGAAACAATGGTGGGGATTGAGCAGAATATGCTTGAAGCTAGGAAATCCAACATTCCTGGTTTCAATAGAGGTTCTTTTTCAAAATTTAATGATGAGAAGAAAAAGAAGGACGAGGTTCAAGGATCATCAAGTGATGGAATTAAATAAATCAAAGAGTTGACTCAATTAATCAAGCATATGGAAATAAATCATGCCAATCAAATCAATTCTTTGTAGAATAAGGTGATCACCATGGAGAGGTCCCAAAGTAATAGACAACAACACAAGCTGAATGATAGATGGCCAAGAAGACCTCCCCAAAATGATCAAAGACCACCTAATCTTTTTGAATCCACCAACTTGGTAGAACATCGCTCCATACCTTATTGTAGGCCTTGTGGTGAGTTTCATGAGGAATCAACTTGTTTAGTTTACCTTGAGGAGTGTGAAAATGAATATGGAAACCAAGGAAATGAACAAGTAAATATGTGTGATGAAATATTATATGATAGCATGTATGATTGGATGGATTTCAATGATTATGGAAGTAATGTAAACTTTATGAATGGTAATATTGATAAAGCTACAGAAAAGTATGGGCCCAAGCCCACTCCCTAACAAGTTGCAGAAATGGCTAAGTTTAGAGGCATTAAATACCAAAGGGGTGGAAATAAAAGTCAAGATAAAAGTCAAACTAGTGCCCCCAAAGTATCATCAACTCCTCCTAAGTCTAATGTGCCTATTAATGTAGACTTAAACTTTGACTTAGGTGGTTGGTTGAGTAATGCGAAGGTGTTAGTGCCAGTGTCAGAAATCATGAAGATTCCTTCACAAAAGGAAAAACTAATTAAATCCATTGACCAACCCCCCAAAAGTGTTGTAGAGAAACAACCAACCATGGCTTACCAGGACGCATCAGTGATTCTACAAAATTGGGATAGGAAGAATGAAAAGAATCTGCCTTTCTACCTTTCTTTACTTGTGAACGATAAAGTGTTACACAATTTCATGCTTGACCCAGGAACAAGCTCAAATGTTATTACTAAGAAGGTAATGGAACAATTAAACTAAAGAATATCAAGACCTTACCACAACATTTGTGCCTTGGATAGTCAAATGATTGAAGTTCATGGATTGATAAAAGGTTTTCAAGTGCACTTAGTAGTTTTTCCGGATATCATGTTTGAAATTGATATTGTGGTGATTGATGTTCCAGATGTTTGGGGAATGCTATTGAATAGAAAAGCAACTGCAGATCTAGGTGGTAGTCTACAAATGGATCTATGTTATGCTACTTTCCCTACCCCAGATGGAAATAATTTTAAGTTGAATAGGGAAGTGTATATAAAGTATCATGTTGAATATCCCAAGCATCCCAAAAATGAATTAAAGTGGACAGATGAAGGTGTTGGTAACTATGCCATCTTATCTAATTCCATTGTGCCTTTTGAAGAAACAGTTCAAGATAATGAATTAGATAAGGTATGGTACATGAAATTTGATGGTGCTTTTTCTAGAGTAGGAAAAGGTGCTGGCATTGTGCTTCAAGCTCCAAATGGTGAAGTGTTGAAATTTGCTTATATATTGGAGTTTGATGCAACCAATAATGTGGCTGAATATGAGGCTTTACTCCTTGGTTTAGAACTCTACGGAGACAGGGGAATAAAATATCTAAATATCAAAGGGGATTCAGACTTGGTTATACAACAGTTAAAGAACAAGTTTGCTTGCAGGTTAGAGAGATTGAAAGGGTATAGGAATGCAATTTGGAACTTAATGAATGATTTATATGCCATGGATTTGATTGCAATTCCAAGAGAACAAAATTCAAAAGCCGATGAACTTGCAGTAGTAGCTTCCACATTACAACTTCCAGATAGTTTTATTGATGATAATATTTCAGTAGAAGTCATTTTTAGACCCTCAGTCCCAAATAACATGGACCATTGGGAGGTGTTTGATGATGACAAATAGGTGGTCACATATTTACTTCATATCCATGGATTTTCAAACTTAGGCATAAGTTTGAAAGAATAAGGTTGCAATTACACCGAGAATGATGATGAGGTGAAAGAACTACCTAAATGAGTGGTTTCTTCAGAAAAGAATTTTGATAGACATGATGGTCATAAGAAAAAAGAAGACACAAAGAAAAAACTATGTGATTACCTTGAAGTCAATATTGGAACTAATGAAGAGCCTAAGTTAATAAAAGTAGGCAAGATTACTCCTATAGATGAAAGGAATGAAATTGTTAAGTTATTAAAAGAATATAGGGATGTCTTTGCCTTTAGCTATGATGAACTCAAAGTCTACAAGTAGGATGTGATTCAGCATGTGATTCCTCTTAAGGAAGGTACTAAACCCTTTAGACAAAAGTTGAGGCAGTTAAACACCAAGTTAGCTCTGTTTCCATCCTAATAAAAAATTTCAAATGTGAGCTAAGTCCAGCTCACTTAGTGTATCCTTGGAGGCACAAAGCCTAGGTTCTCAGCCCACACTGTCACTTTGACCATAACCTCTTCCATCTAGGCTCACTCCTAGGAAAGCCAAGCAAGGTAGTCCCTAGTTTCTAGATTAGTTTTAGAGTTAGGTTCTAGGAGTTGATTTTAATTATTTACAAGGTTTGGGGGATTCTAATCCTAAGATGCACAAGCAACAACGCAAGGTGCAATCTTAGCATGTGAAGAAAGCCTTC